>JAMCCL010000643.1:0-17500 GCA_024516035.1 Bactericera cockerelli
TAATTTCCCATTCTAAGACTAATCTCGTAAAATAAAAGATCTCAATGAGTTAGGGGGGCACGGGCCCCAAAATAATTCCCCATTCTAAGACTAATCCCGTAAAAAAAAAGATCTCAATAAGTTAGGGGGCACGGGACCCAAAATAATTCCCAATTCTAAGACTAATCCCGTAAAAAAAAAAGATCTCAATGAGTTAGGGGGGCATGGCACCCAAAATAATTCCCAATGCCAAGACTAATCCCGTAAAAAAAAAGATCTCAATAAGATAGGGGGGCACGGGACCCAAAATAATTCCCAATTCCAAGACTAATCCCGTAAAAAAAATCTCAATAAGTTAGGGGGGCACAGTAGCCAAAATAGTTCCGAATTCTAAGATTAATCCCGTAAAAAAAAGATCTCAATAAGTTAGGGGGCACGGGACTCAAAATAATTCTCAATTCTAAGACCAATAAGAAAAAAACTAAATAATAAAGTTGTCAAATCCACACAGATTGTCCGAGAAACCTGAAATTTCACCCATAGGTCCATTTGGATCAGAGAATATACAGGTTCAGCTACACGGGGCGAGGACTAAAAATGGATGGGTGACAAAAAAAAACCACTTTTTGACTGAAATGACATTTTTTTCCTCAAAATTTGTCGTGACGGCGCCACGGCGGCGGCGTATCAACTCTAAAAGAGAAAGTTTTAGCAAGGGTTCAAGTTTTCATTTGAAATATCAATCATGAAATTCTGATGAGCCGTTCTTGAGCTACGTTGAATAAGGACATAAAATGGATGGGTAAACAAAAAGTTTTTTACTTTTTTTGACCTGAATGACATTTTTTCTCGAAATATGTCGTGACGAACCATCAACTCAAAGCGAGAGTGTTTTTGCAAGGGTTGGAGTCTTCATTATTGATTGACATATTGATCGCGAAATTCTGATGAGCCATTCTTGAGCTCAAGTAAGGACAAGAAATGGATGGGTGACACAAAAAATATTGACATTTTTGTGTGTGTGTGTGTGTGTGTGTGTGTGTGCGTGTGTGTGTGTGATGGCTTGCGAAGCGGCGGGTGCAACCCGCTAGTTAGGTATATTGTGCGATTGTGCCCCCCCAGTACAAGGCTATATCCGCGCATGCACATAATCCTTTTTCATAAAGAGTTTCTAGGCTGATTAAAGATTGAAAGTGTTACAATGATTAGCAAGTAAGGGAGGAAATACTTCATTGTAAGGTGGTTGGCAAGGGTTAATCTTTGGAAAAGTTACTGTTTAATGAAGAGCATGAGGGCGCTACAGTCGATTCGTCTTTTACTTGGTAAATTTCAAACTGTTGATCTCTAATGACGTCACAATGGATGTGGTCAAGACATGAAAGTTGTGACCTCAGGCAATATTATATCTGGGCAAAGTCAGGACTCAGGATATTCAGGAAACAGCTCCATGAAACAAATAACTCGGTCCACATTATACAGTGTGTGCAATAAGGGCCAAATTATGAAAAAGGATTAAAATTAAGATGAACCAGACACAGCCTTAAGTCGGAGTTTTCAACTAATCACAGCGCACTGTAGTGCGAGTTGAGGAACAGTTTGGCTTATCTGAAATTTAATACTCTTTTATAATATTCTACCCTCTCTTTTTTCTCTCTCTCTCTATCTTTCGCTCTCTCGTCTTCTGATACCCCACATGATCAGATTAACTTTAATAGACAGATAAACCCATTTCACTTCACGGGGCCTCCTATTTTGGTAAATTCATTTATGTTAAAAGTACTTAAAAAAAGTGTGAAATCACCATTTAAAACGACATCTTCAAATAAAAAAATCCACATCTATAATACTTTACGAGAAATTTGCACATATTTCATTATTGTAAAAAAATTTACCTTATGGGGAAAATATCAAAAAAGTCCGAAACATATAATTATTCAAAATATGTAAAAATGTGTGTTAGATCTATTCGTTTTTTCGATACGCTGATGGTTTACGAGATTTTCGATTTTTATTTACTATCGAGATATAACCAAAAAACGATATTCATGAAATGTTTCCGGGTTCGTACTTTTAGACCCCTGCAGCTACATGTCAAAATTGTCAAATTACATCGCTCTACGACTTGAGAAATTTTGTATACACCTTCACACACATACATACGAACGACCCATTTGATAAAAATTACTTTTTTTTGGAATCAGGGAGGGGAGTCTAATTGGTCCAAAAAAAACTGACCGAAAACAATGCTTTCTATACCTTATAGGTAATAGTCAGTAAAAATATGAATTTATGCTCTCGGTGTAAGGAGACCATAGAGGAGTGAAGAACTCTCACAGCTAACTTTAATTACAGTCGTGCAGAGGATGAAACCTTTTCAGCAGGAAATGAGACACACAACTTTCAAAATAATCAATACTTAATTTCCGAACTCGAATTTAAAAGAAGGAAAATGTGGTTTTAAATTTTCAACGAGAATGAATAATATATTCTATTTATTTTGAAATTTGAAAATGCCTTCATTCTCCCCCATAGGTGACTTGAGTCTTAAAGAATGAGAAATCTGAGCTGAGCATAATTTCCTCGTATCACATATTCTCTCAAGAAACTTCCTTGCTGCTGTGATTTATGTTGGGCAAGTGGGGTTGGTATAATGCAATATGCAATAATCCTGGGTGAAGATCAATTATAATTATATTTATTTTATGTAAAAGTATGTGGTATTGCTATTAACATAAAAAATATGCAAACACTCATGAATGAATGAGATAAGGCTTCCTTATTATCACCTAAAGGACCATGGATTATTATTATCACCTTCCTTATTATCACCTAAAGGACCAGGGATAAATGACCTGTGGTGCGCACAAGACAATACAATTCAATATGAAACTTTGTTTCTTTGTGTTCATCCTGCAAGAATAAGACTGAGGTCGGTTAGGAGTCCCCTGAATCTCACACTCAGTCCAACAAAATGAACGTACAATACGTACATGCGCGTGGTACACCGATATAACCCTATCTTCTATACCTACCCAGACCCTAGACTCGAGTAGGGCAAACTATGCTTCATTTCAGGTCTCCTATTTTTAGCGGACCCTTTATAATAGTGAAATATCTAGAACGCTTCTGCAAAAACTTTTCTACCGGACCTCAGAACAGAAATATACAAAAAAAAATGATGTTTTTCTTATTCCATAATGATAATGACCAATGACAAAGCTCCAGCAACGCGCAAAAAAACCTGCGACAAATAGTGATGACATTCATCGAGGTAATAAATAACATAAGAGTCCCAATTTATGCGAAACACTTTCATTTCAACATTAAGCTGTTGAACATTAGCGCGGGCAGTACAGATGGGGTCTCAGTGACAGTGTTGCCACGTCCCCTCCCTCCAGACCATACGAGACATGGGGAATTAAGCACAGTTCAGGGTGTACAATACTCTCCATGCGGGAACTTGATTTGGAAAACATTTACAGGGTGGACCAAAAAAACGTTTACACCCGTTAATGGTAGATTACTGACGACATTTCCAGGCCGGATCTGCAATCCGTTTTTTCGGATTCGCCTTTATAACTGTACAAAGTGATTTTTTGCAACTTTCTTAAAAAGTCCGACTTTGGCTTATTCTTCAGGTCAGAACTTTTTTCTTGTTTAAGATGAGTTGATTCTGAACAATTCTGCAGAAAGCCAACAAAATTTCGATGTTTCTAGCTACACTACTTTGTTTTTTACGGTTTGGTTTGGCATCTTTTTTGACACCTGAATTGAAAAAAAATTCTGATGTAAGTTTTTTTACACTTTGAAACACCTAAGATTTACCCGAGCAAATTTTGGCACAGACACGGGCAAGTTTGATAAAAGTTGGCGGCCAACCCAAGGATGCTAAAAAATAATTTTACGATTTTTTATCACGTGATCTTCTGGGGAAACAAACCAGGTAAGTCTCAAAAATTGATGATCAAAATCTTAAAAGTGTTGACCGTGTAGGGTCGTCTTGTACTCAAAGAGTAATTAGCTATTTATGTCTGATAATTATTTTCCTTGGAATTAATTAAAGGCCAGTCAAATGAATGATTGTTTGTTTCTCGATGCTAGTTTTCAAGCATATTTTTCTGCATTCTATGAAGTTATTATCTTTAAACTTCTTCAGTTTTTTTAGTACAAGTTACATTATTATAATTCGGATGCTGAAATGGCAGATATGCATTTAGCATATGGAGCTGCCAACAGGAACATTTGGGATCACGTGAAAAACATAGTTTACGAAATACCAGTGGAGACGCAAGAGTAGTAGAATCAGGTAGCAAGAATCCTGTTGGCATTCGATGACCTGACAGAAAAACCTGGAATCTTCCGCAACATTCGACGGAACATGATGAATAGGTTCAACCTTTGCATCCAGGAAGGTGGACGCCACTTCCAACAGTTCCTCTGAGGGAATTGAGAAGGGAGAGAAAGAGAGAGAGAGAGAGAGAGAGAGAGAGAGAGAGAGAGAGAGAGAGAGAGAGAGAGAGAGAGAGAGAGAGAGAGAGAGAGAGACCATTGGTTTCAAAAATTTGCGTGAGGAGAATCCATAGTGTGTATTATGGCTAAATAAGAAATGGCAACAGTCTTTTTTATTTTGTAGTCATGAATTTTTTGCTGCCTCTGGCGTTCGGACCGGGGTGGGATCTTCCGCATGGCAAGTGACTAGCTTACCACTGAGCTAATCGTGCGCTAATAATCGTTTCTCATTGAACATACTAACCCAAATGTTTTTTTTTTTAATGCCTACCTTTTTGTTTATATCAAAATAGTATAAAACATAATAAAGACTGCAAAAGTTTATTAATTTTACAAAATATTATCTTGTTTTTTTTCAAGACTTCAATTAAGAGTTGGCAATCGGTAAATATTTGTTATTTAATTAGTATTGTTTATGATAGAAGAACCTACCTACATATTTAACTGGATTTATTTCATAAACTCTATTTTCGTTTGGAAAAATCGCTAGTTTTTTTCCTTTCGTAGGGAAGCATAAGAAAAACCATCCTTACATTATCAAGGCAGTCTCTCAGGGGCTTACATGAATAATAATTATGTGTATTGTGATACAAATAGTATCAGATATAACTCAATTTACAGATGGTATTACCCAAAAAAAAAAACCCCATAAGTTGTTGGTGTTACAACAGGTCAGATACAGGTATGAATAAAATATTAAATCAGATTTTTTTGATAATTAAAAAAATATTGACCGCCGAGAATTGAACCTAGGTCATTCGACTAACACTCTTAGCTCTACCACATCTAGCTAAACACCATTGACATTCTGAAAAGCACGAAAATTATGATTTGAATTTACCTAAAATGGCTGATGGATGCATGTGAGACCGCGGTATTCAAAAAAAGCAATGTAAACAATTTTTGTAAACAGTACAAGACGCCCTTACACAGTCTGCAGCTAGAAAACTCTTAGGATTTTTGAAGAGTTTTTGGCAAACATCTAATAATTTTTCCCAGAAGATCACGTGATAAAAAATCGTAAAATTATTTTTTAGCATCCTTGGGGCGGCCGCCAACTTTTATCAAACTTGCCCGTGTCTGTGCCAAAATTTGTTCGGACAAATGTCGAGTGTTTTATTTAGTAAAAAAGTTTTTTCGTGTGTTTTTTTTCTGTTCAGGTGTAAAAAAGTATGACAAACCAAACCGTAAAAAACAAAGTAGTGTAATTAGAAACATCGAAATTTTGTTGGCTTTCTGCAGAATTGTTCAGAATCAACTCATCTTAAACAGGAAATAAGTACTGACCTGAAGAATAAGCCAAAGTCGGACTTTTTCGGAAAGTTGCAAAAAATCACTTTGTGCAGTTATAAAGGCGAATCCGAAAAAACGGATTGCAGATCCGGCCTGGAAATGTCGTCAGTAATCTACCATTAACGGGTGTAAACGTTTTTTTGGTCCACCCTGTATATTATACAGGGTGTCCCACCAAACTTGGACACCTCAAATTACTCGGCCCCTGAAAGAGTTTTTGAAAAATAAAAAATCTTAGGGTACATGTCCTAATTATGCGGTTTCAGTAATGAAATTTTTTTTATACAGGGTGGTTCAAAAGTCAGAAATTGAGGTGTCAACTTTCGATTTTTAAATGGATCGACCTGAATTTTATTTGATAATTTTACTTCTAAATGGTGTCTGAGTACTTTTTAAAACAAAAATATTACATACAGGGTGGTTTTTTTTCGACCAATTTTTTTTCTTAATCTCGAATAACTCAAGTTCCTTTATTTTTTTCGATATCAAGAATAGAAAGTGTTTGTGTAATGAAAACACGTGCTTTCAATTGGCATCAAATTTTTTTCTACAGGGTGGTTCACAAGTGAAATAATGACTTGATTTTTTTTAAAACCGAGTTTTTTTTAATTTTTTATTTAGGATTAATAATTCTCGCCTAATTTTACACATTTTTTTGTAGTCATATCGAAAAACAAAACTAAAGTGTTGTACAGGGTGAGACATAATTTTTTTGCAACACCCTGTATATGGGTAGTCAAAGAGACGTAAAATTAAATCGAAAGACTAAATATGCAAGAAAAACTTCGATTTTTAATGATATTAAAAAGTTATGGTGTTTTAACTAATATTGCCACATGGACCACCCTGTAGATATTTTCTTAAACCATCATATGGGTAGTCGAAATTGTCTAAAATTCAACGAGGAGTCCAAATCTGAATGAAAAAAACGAATTCAAAAAGCCATTTTCAATTTTGTGTCTACACCTACCTACTTTTTATTTCAAGTTTTAAAATCATTCATTGTAGACACCAAATTGAAAATGGCTTCAAAATTTGTGTTTTTTTACTTGTTTTTTCCGCATGATTCGAAGTCTTCGTTGAATTTTATACAACTTCGAGTACCCACATGATAGTTTAAGATAATATCTACAGGGTGGTCCATGCGACAATATTAGCTAAAACACCATAACTTTTTAATATCATTAAAAATCGAAGTTTTTCTTGCATATTTACTCTTTCTATTTAATTTTACGTCTCTTTGACTGCCCATATACAGGGTGTTGCAAAAAAATTATGTCTCACCCTGTATAACACTTTAGTTTTGTTTTTCGATATGACTACAAAAAAATGTGTAAAATTAGGCGAGAATTATTAATCCTAAATAAAAAATTAAAAAAACTCGGTTTTAAAAAAAACCAAGTCATTATTTCACTTGTGAACCACCCTGTAGAAAAAAAATTGATGCCAATCGAAAGTACGTGTTTTCATTACACAAACACTTTCTATTCTTGATATCGAAAAAATTAAAAGAACTTGAGTTATTCGAGATTAAGAAAAAAAAATTGGTCGAAAAAAAATCACCCTGTATGTAATATTTTTGTTTAAAAAAGTACTCAGACACCATTTAGAAGTAAAATTATCAAATAAAATTCAGGTCGATCCATTTAAAAATCGAAAGTTGACACCTCAATTTCTGACTTTTGAACCACCCTGTATAAAAAAAATTTCATTACTGAAACCGCATAATTAGGACATGTACCCTAGGATTTTTTATTTTTCAAAAATTCTTTCAGGGGCCGAGTAATTTGAGGTGTCCAAGTTTGGTGGGACACCCTGTATAGGTATTTATAATAATATGTTCCTAGTTTACCCATGATAAAAAATGATCTCGAAATCCACGCCACACGCCATATCAATCAATGCAAGCACTGGCAAGCAATTTTAATTTTAAACTCCAGAAAATTGAAGTTAGGGATAAAATAATTGCACAAAGATTAAACTACGATATCGATTTTTGATTTAACACCATTCTCAAAGATTCATCCCATCTTTGTCGTTGGGAAAACTAGCATAACTTGAATATTAAACAAAACAAACTGATTCGGGCCAAAATACCAATAAACATGATGTATCAATTTGTTATCCACGGATGGACTTGAGATTTAGACGATCAGTTCTTAGCATTCAGGGCATCTGGAGATTTGCGCTCACGTTCTTACCTCATTGAACGTATACCTATCGCTTTCCATTCAACGAGGTAATAGCGCGAGTGCCATGGGAACTCTCTCATTTTCAAGTGCATTTGAAGAGATTTTTATTCGTAGTCAAGTCGTAAAAATAAAAAGGCACGAGCCTATAATAGAGATACACTTAACGCTTAATGTTATGTTTATTTTTCTGGGGAAACTAATGAATGTCCAGAAACACTATTCAAGAACTGATTGATCAGCAATCTCTACTCTTAAAATTTGAAACAAAAATATCAAGTGCATGCATGGGACACACAACAACAGTAACAAGATTTACCAAGAAGCATTACTTAATCCCAACAGCCAACAGCTCCTCTTTATCCCATGTTTTTCTCAAATTATCCTCCGGAAGAGGTAATAATGCAGAAGGGATGGAATAAACAGAGGGAGAATAAGTTGGAAATGATATGAATGATACAATATATTATGATATGATGTTCACCTCCGAATGATGGATGATGTCACCCTATAAAATATTACGAATGACAAATATGGGTCTAAAAACTTGACAGTTTTCAAATTGCTTTTGTATGTATGCTTTATTTTATTTGTACGTAGCAAACCTGCCTGTTCATTCCCTAGAATCAAATACTATTAATTCAGAGAAGAATATTAAGGTTCATTTTTAAATCATCTTGATAATTTATTATTACTTGGTAGCAGGGTCAACCTTTCTTGACATGCCTGGTTGGGGGGTTCGGAGCGCTAACTGAATTATATAATTATTAGGTAATGTCAAAATGAACTTCTGCATAGTGATATTTTCACTATTATCCTAACTTTTAAGTCTGAAAATGTCATATTCCTTATTGTTTCCTTCATTATCATTACACTGTTAGTTTCAATGGTTGTTGATGTCACAATTTCCCCAAAGATTTAAACATCACCTTCCACGTTACGAGTCATCCGCCTTATCGATCAAGAACTGAAGCCGATCCTTATTATTTCATAAATCCTATAACAAAGAAAGACATGTCAACTTCAGAATGGACGGGACATTACTTTTTTCCAGCATATGGGTGGGACTGAAGAATGCAGAGTAGAATAACATACAAATAATATCACTGAACAGAAAATTACACATTTTGTGAAATGTATACGTTCGAGTTCCTAATTGTAAAATAATTTCGTATTTAGCAGCGGACACAAGCCCTGACAGAATTATTTTCAAGCCCCCGTGCACTTTGTGAAACTGCGTCATAGGGAAGAAAGGCCAATTTTATGAATGTCGAGCGAACGCATAATTTTACTATGGGAAAGTTCACATTAGCTATCTAATATCTAAATACATACTTGCCTGAGAACATGTCAGATATTCAGACCATGTGTGGGGGGGGGGGGGGGTTATTTTTTACTGTAATAATTATGTTTATTTTGGTTATTAAAAAAACTGTATATTTTACAAATGTAATATTTTTACATTGTATTTCGGATTTCTTCTGTACATTGTATTCCTTCTTATATTTTTGTAAAATAAAATAAAGTTGTTAATACCTATGTTGTTATTAATAATAAAATTATTAAATAATTAAAGTACCATTATTTTTTAAGTTGTCTAAGAACTTTCGAACGAAGATCGTTTGAAAAAGAATTCGAACGAAACCTTGGCTAGAAAATTTTACTTTTCTAGCTGAGGTGAACAATTAAGCAGAGATCATCAAAAAACTTTTCTCTGAGAAGATTACGAAAGTATCTGAGAAATAAATTTGAATGATAACATTCATAGTTGGATTATTTCAAGACAAATTTGAACTTTTCCACTATTTATTACAATGAAACGCTTTATCAGAAGAACGTACTTATATACAAACAAATAATGGTAAAAATTAAAATACAAAATTGACAAAATTAATTGAAACAGGAAAAAAAAAAATATATATATATATATATATACATAATAATTATGTCCTAACTCCTAACTACGAGACGGGGTTATTGCCTATGGCAATCTCTTCCACCCAAACCTTCTTTTCTTATATAAAAAAAGGTTTCTTTAGAGGGCCATTAATTGTTTGAAACTTAGGTAGAGTTAAATAATTATTCATTAATAATTTATACACAATTAATGAACTATAACACAATACATACATATATTGTAGTTTGAATAAAGTCATAACTAATACATTTACAAATGTACATAGTATTTGGAAAATACATGCAGGACAATGTTGACATAATATGTATATATCTGTCAAAATTGAGCAAGGTTAGAAAATAGTGTATTGTGAGGTTAGAAGGGTTAAGGTTGGCATTGTTCAACCTGAATCTCAGGATCGATGTTCTGAGTTTGGTTCTGCCATTCTACTCCCGTATCTTTTCCGGTTAGATTCTAGATGCCCTGGATCCTGATTTCGTCACAATAATTTCATTCCGGAATACAATCTATATCTATAAAAGAAAGCTGTCTGTATGTGTGTATGTATGTGTGTATGTATGTATGTGGGTTGTGTAATGGTTCCTATTCAAAACCAGGAGAAGACCCTCTGATTCCCTTTCCGTAAGGGCTCAGAGGAATCGACTGGGAGTAGGATCCTAATGTCCAAGTCACACCTTCCGGTGGTACAACCCGTGAGTAGCCATGACTCCATACATGGTGAAACGGACGTGACTGGGCTGCCCCCAACTTGCTGTTCTGGTCAGGCATGGGGGTTAAAAGACCAGAGGTCAAGCTGGTGGAAAGTCTCAGGCAGATGATTCCAGAATGACCAAACCACCACTATCAAACAATTGAAAGTGGGAAGGAAGGACACCTACCAAACCGGATCATCATCTGTAAAGATCTGTCAACCCAATTGCCGATCTTATCCACAGTTGGTGATTGTCAGTGTGATTGGGCCGCAATCCAATACCACCAACAATACTGTGCAAAAACAGAATTCACCTCCCAAAAAATTAAAATCAAGTCTTACGGCGATGGTTGAGCGGCGAAAGTGACAGGCTTGGTTTTGGCTGGAAGTCATAGCTGCAATATACTGCACGGAAGCGGTAATTGATAGATGGTCGCTGTACTCTTAAACAGGGATGATAAAGATACTTCGGCAGCTTCATTTACGACTGAGCAGCCCTGTTCAGGGGAGCACTGCTCACCCCAATCAGGGGAGGGGCCTAGAAAAGGTGGCCTAAACAAAGCACATCCCAACTATCCTGATTGGCGAGCCGGAGCCATAGGAAGCCTCACAACTCGGTAACAAAAACAAGAAAGAAAAACTATTACAAATTTCATCATGGAATATCAGAACTCTATTAGACTCAGTCAAACCAACAAGCCTCACTATTCCCCGCAGAACCGCAATCGTAGCCAAAGAACTAAAGCGATGCAACATCGATATTGCGGCCCTTCAGGAGACACATCTTAGGCGGGTCGTACACTGAAGAAACGCGTTTCACGAAACGCATTTGTTGAAACGTGAAATTTGGATTTGAATGGGTGAGTAGAAGAACCAGGAATGTCAAAAATCGACTTTTCAGGAAAGCGAAAATAAGATTTGTCTTATTTTTGCTTTCCTGATGCTAATGAGTATAATAAAATTAAATTTTACATTCCTTGTTATTCGACAAGATTCTCACAACTAGGTACTAATACCGCTAGCAAAAGTGGTCAGTGATTTTGATACATTCCTTGTTTTACATCAGATTTTTTTTCCGCTTCCCCCACTTTAAAATCGAAAAAAATTATACTTTTAAGGGGTATTTCTCCTTCATATTCACAGAGATGATAGAAAAGAGTACATTCCTTCTAATTCTACGAAGAAAAAAAAATCGATTCTTGACATTCCTGGTTCTTCTACTCACCCATTCATTTCACAAAACCGATAGATTGAAATACACAGAGGCGCGTACACTGGGTTTCAAGAAACTACAGTTTCTAGAAATGCATGAAACGCGTTTCATTGAAACCGAAATATTTGGTTTCGTGTGATTCAGTTTCGTGTGATCTCTCGGTGATAAATTGATTAATAGCATTTAATAGACCGTAGAGGTTATTATTATTTTGTTGTTTTACTTCCGAGAAATTTCTAATATTAGAAATCGGAAGTATTGTGTTCGTTTTTGTAAAAAAAAATATTTTTTTGCTCCGATTTCAATTCTTTTTCATATTTCTGGACGTTTCATAACCCCCTGAGCAAATTTGGTTTTGTGTCCGTCTGTCGGTCCGTCAGTCTGTTGAAACGATTCCTTGTAACGCTCAAATCTCGGTAACTACACGACGGATTTTGATGAAATTTTGCACACATCTAGGAGACATTCTGTAAATGGTTCCATTTTAAAATCATTGAATTCGTACCAGCGGTTTTGGGTAAAAGAGACCATGCGCCTGACCACTAACTTTTTACTTAAACGCTTATATCTCATGAACGGTACACCCGATTTTGATGAAATTTTGTATGTATATGCATATTATCACTTTACATAGGCTATTTATATTTAATTTTTATTAACTATAATTTGACTCTGATATTTAAGAAAATCCGAAATTTTGGACAAAAAAGTAAAAAAAAATATGGACCACGATTTGCCGATACAGAATTTTTTGACGAATTTAGAATGTAGAAAAAACGATATCCTACCATATAAAACAAATTTGAAGAAAATCGGTTCAGTCGTTTTGGAGATACAAGTAATTTTGTATAAAATCTCAAAATTGGTACGTGTTTACAATGTGAAACAATCACAAGGAAGTATTGTGTCCACAATTGGCAGTGTTTTTTTTTTCTACTCACAAAAAAATGGACTTTCAAGAGAATCTGGTAGAGGCTGTAGAAAAGTATCCCTGCCTATATGTATAACTAGCGGGCTGTCGCCCGTTTTGCGGGCCGAGGCATGGCCGTGAAAGCAAAAAATCCTTTTTCGCCAATGGCAGGTGTTGTAGTGGGAATTTCGAAAAATCCCGTCTTATTGCACATCTAGACTATAAGACAAAGCTACCTACCAAATTTCAGCTTCCTAGGACTTACGGTTTGGGCTGTAGAGCGATGATCAGTCAGTCAGTCAGTCAGTGACTTTGACATTTATATACAGGGTGGGGCAAAAGTCTGGAAACCCCTGAATAACTTTCGAATGGCTTCTTCGGTAAAATTAAAATTTTGTAAGGTAAACCGGGCTAATAAGAACTTCTTTTAGAGTCGGGTCGATTTTTGTTACCGGCCCCCATGTCGGGACCAGGGGGCCAACTTCATTTTTTTAAATACGAACCCCCACCTTGCGATACATTTTTGGAAAGTTCTTCAAATAAGAAATACATTGGTGCAAATTTTATTTTTTTAATATTATTTGTTTGCAAATTGCGTCCAACTTTGTGTATGCAGTAAAGTCTGGAAACCCCTGAATATCTTTCGAAAGGACTTTCTCAGTAAATTTAAAATTGTGTACGGTAATCCTTGGTAATGAGACCTTATATTAGAATTGGACCGATTTTTTTTTACTGGCCCCCATGTCGGGGCAAGGGAGGTCAACTTCATTTTTTTAAATACGAAACCCCACCTTGCGATACATTTTTGGAAAGGTCTAATTACCCCGACTTACCGTGCACAATTTTAAATAAACTGAGAAAGCCCTTTCAAAAGATATTCAGGGGTTTCCAGACTTTACTGCATACACAAAGTTGGACGCCATTTGCAAACAATTTAATATTAAAAAAATGAAATTTGCACCAATGTATTTCTTATTTAAAGACCTTTCCAAAAATGTATCGCAAGGTGGGGGTTCGTATTTAAAAAAATGAAGTTGGCCCCCCTGGTCCCGACATGGGGGCCGGTAACAAAAATCGACCCGACTCTAAAAGAAGGTCTTATTAGCCCGGTTTACCTTACAAAATTTTAATGTTACCGAAGAAGCCATTCGAAAGTTATTCAGGGGTTTCCAGACTTTTGCCCCACCCTGTATAGAGATTAGAAGTTGAAAGAATATTATAACAGGGACATTGTCCAAAGTAAATGGAAGATGGTGGCGCAAGAAGTGAACAGTACAGGTTGGTATTTTTCAAAGGTTTCTTATTTATTTATTTTTCATGTAGGTAGACAATATCATCTTCATCGGATGACATGCCGAACGAAACTGAACTAAAAAAGTTTCACCAATGTGCGCGGTCTAGTGAAATGCGTTTCGTGAAATTCGTTGCACGAAATGCGTTTCACGAAACGCGTTTCTTCAGTGTACGACCTGCCTTAGAGACAGTGGTCAATTTGTTGAAAAAGTAGCTGGATATACTTATTTCTGGTCTGGTTGTAATGAAAACCAGCCCAATTACTATGGAGTTGCGCTCTGTATTAAATCTGATCTGATAAATAAGGAAGTAGTATCCGAGCCAACGTGTATTAGTGATAGACTAATGAACATTACCATCAAATGTAGAAACAATGATATCGAACTTATAAACTGTTATGCCCCAACCTTAAATGATGACGTTAATACAATAGAAAACTTCTATAATGATCTGAACAAATTGATAGAAGACATTCCAAAAAAACGAGACATCATTATAGCAGGTGACTTAAATGCCAGAGTAGGAAAACTTCAAACCGCCTGGAAAGGTATCCTTGGTCCACATGGCATCGGCTCCATGAATTCAAATGGACTTCGTCTCTTGCAAATGTGTGCTCAACAAAACTTACGCATAAGCAACACATTCTTTCAACAAAAGGACATGTACAAGACCACATGGCAGCACCCACGATCCAAACAATGGCACACTATTGATTACATCATTACGAGAAAGTCCAATACATCCAAAGTATTAAGATGCAGAGCCATGAGAGGCGCGCAATGCGACACTGATCATCAAATGTTGAAAGCTGTTATCAAGACCCGTGTAAAATTCCATCAGTCTAAGAAAAACACACTGCACACCAACTACAACTTAGATAAACTAAAAGATGTTACCATCCGACATTTATTTGAAGATAAATTAAGAACAAATGTGACTCCTGAAAACTCCACACAATCAACAACAGCAACAACTGTGGAAGATATGTGGCACTTACTTAAGAATGCATACCAAAAGTCGGCCTCTGAGGTCTTGGGGAAAAAGAAAGCTATGAACACAGACTGGTTTGATGAATGTGATTTAATCATTGAAGAAGAACTAGAAAAGAAAAGGCAATGTTACGAGAAATATCTTCAGTGCCCCAACAATGAAAATAAAAAGGCATATCAGGAAAGCAGAAGCAAATGTCAAAAAGAAGTCAGACGTATTAAGGATGAATGGTGGAACAAGAAAATGATAGAACTACAAGAATACATGAATATGGGTGATACTTACAACTTTTACAAAGGTATTTCAGCTATTGTTGGTCCAGTAAGAAAACCCTTAAATATTATCGAGGATGAACTTGGAGTCCCTATCAAATCCAAAGAAAAAAGATTAGAAAGATGGCGCCAACATTTTGATAGCGTATACAACCAAGAAAGCCATATTGATCTTGAAAACATTACAATCGAACCAATAACAACAAATGTACCCACAGATGAAGCACCAACTGAATCAGAAATAGAAAAAGCCATTAAACAACTCAAGAATAGGAAAAGCCCAGGAAATGATGCCATTACCATAGAACTTCTGAAAGGAGCCAAAAACATCTCCATAACATTACTCCATGAACTATTTAAAAAAGTTTGGCAAGAAAAGCATGTACCTAAAGATTGGAGAGATGCAACTGTTATTCCTCTATTCAAGAAAGGAAATAAAGGAAAATGCGACAACTATCGAGGAATTTCCCTACTCTCAATACCTGGAAAAGTGCTATCAAGGATACTGTTCAATCGCCTTTATCCCTTTCTTGACCAGTACCTAGAAGAGACTCAGAGTGGGTTCAGATCCAGCCGCAGCACTGTTGATATGATCTTCTCCAGTCGACAGCTCATTGAAAAAACAATCGAACAAAACTCAAAAATGGGCGTGGTCTTCATAGATATCTCGAAGGCGTTCGACTCGGTAAACAGAGACGGTCTCTTCACAATTCTAAATCGCCTAAACTGTCCAGCTACAATCCTCAGCGTTCTGAAGTCTTTACATCAAGAAACTCAGGCATCCATCCGCCTGGAAGGGGAACTTACTACGCCTTTCCTAGTCAAATCAGGAGTGAGACAAGGATGTGTCCTTGCTCCTCTCCTGTTTATAATTTACATGCAGACCATCATGCGAAGAACTAAAGATCTTAACAAAGCAGGAGTCGAAATCCAGTTCCGCTCAGATTCCAACATGTTTTCAAAAAGAGGCTTAACTGCAAAAACGAAAATAAAGACAGCACTACTGACAGAATTACTTTTTGCCGACGACTGTGCTCTTGTCGCCAACACAGCACAAGAACTTCAACAACTACTTGATGCATTTGTAACCGCCGCAGGAGAACTTGGACTAAAAGCAAATGTGAAGAAGACAGAAGTCATGTACATCAATATGCCTCCTCCGGCTTCGCCAATGAACATCAACAACCAACCACTAACAGTAGTTGACACATTCAAGTATCTTGGCAGCAGAATCAGCAAGACAAATGACATTACTGTGGAAGTAAAATCGAGAATAAGTGCCGCGAGCGTGTCTTTCGGTAAATTGTATGGTCGAGTATGGAAACAACACAACATATCACTAAACACTAAGATATTGGTTTACAAAACAGTAATACTAAGCACGTTACTATACGGAGCTGAAACATGGACAATCCACCAACGCCATATTAAAGAACTGAACTCCTTTCATCTCAGATGCCTCAGATCAATCACCAAAACGAACTGGAAAGATATGATTCCAAATGAAACAATCTTGGAAAAAACAAACATGGAAAACATCAGTGAACTCCTTAGAACAAAGAGACTTCGGTGGGCGGGGCATGTCAGTAGAATGCCTTCTGATCGAATACCCCATCAGATAGCTTTCTCCCAACTTTCGATAGGCAAAAGGGCTCAAGTTAAACCAAAAAAAAGATGGTCGGATGTTATAAAGACTGACCTACAACTCTGTAAGATAGATCCCAAACATTGGAGAGACATAGCTGCAAATAGACCAACATGGAGACAAACCATTCACGAAAAAAACCTCAACATCCATCAACAAAACATCAAAGAGGCAAAAGAAAAAAGATCAAATAGACACGTAGAAGAAGAAAAATTCGATTGGAAATGTCCACTGTGCAACTTTCTACGCTCAGGAAAGACAGGAAGACAATATGTTACATCCCATATGTCTCAAAAACATCATCAAGAAATGGAGCAAAATAGAGAAGATGAGTCACTTAAATGCAAATTATGTGAAACCGAGTGCCGCTCCAAGGCTGGTTTAACAAGTCATATGCGCCACAAACACCAAGATAGTCAATCAACAAGGCTCAAACCCATTAAGTTAAGAAGTAAAGACATAAGACCAAATATCAATCAATTACAAAACTGGCCAACAACCCCTCCTCCAAGATCAACAGTGACATCCCCAGCATCCAGAACTATCGTCCACTGTCCAACGTGTGGAAAATCATGTAGATCAAATGCCGGACTCGCTA
>JAMCCL010000643.1:20000-21948 GCA_024516035.1 Bactericera cockerelli
ATAGATACCTACTATTTATATGAAGTGGTAACCATCACCCTCTTAAAGTCCTCATTAAATTTGTTCCTGGTGTGTATGGCAACAGCCCCTAATAAGAAAACCCTATATTCCGGTCCTGAACTAAAATTATAACGTATGCTATGGGTAACCAATTTCACAGTGGTTGAATTTTCATATTGGCATGCCTGAGTACACATAGGAAAAGCTCTTTCTGAGGTATAAGGAAAAGAATATGCGAGGGTGAATCCTCCTGGAAAGAGATACACAGGTCGCAGGTTAGGTAGTTTACATGGAGAGGAGAAGGAGAGTTAGGTGGAGGTGGAGAAGGAACTAGAACAAGACTATGGAAAATAGAAGAGTGGAGAACGGACGAGGGACATTAAAAGTTGGAAAAGTGTAAAAGTAGCGATAGCAGCAATATCTATGAAGGTACTCAAGTATATTAAGCTAATAGAGAGCGTATTATAAATTGAGTATACCCATTAGTGTATGACCCTTGACTTAGTATGAGAGACTAATGACCAGGAGGAAATATGGAAGAGGTACCTAATTGATATGAAAGGAATCAAAGATTTGAATAAAAAAATGAGTCATATATAATAAATATTGAAACTACCTATACAGTTTTATATGAATGGATTATTCTACATTAGGTTCATTATCAGAAGAAACAAGATTGTTGTTAAACAAGCAGATTGGACTGCTTGTATGACCTGATGTGTTTCTGGGGATCTGAATTAAAGTCATGATATTACCTCATCCAGCGTCAGTAGGGTATCGCATAGCAAGTGCTTTGAGTGATGCAAGAGATTTCAAGAGATTAGGTTGCATGCCGACCTAATAGTATACAATATATGGGATTTGAAATATGGAATCAGTAATTTGACAATTTGGAATAAGAAACTGGTTTTTTATACGATCTGAAAATGAAATTGAGATTTTTTTCCCCTGACATATTTTCAACAATTTTCATTGTAAGACAACTTCAGTTCTAGTAAATAAAAGGATAACAGGGAATCCCGTCTTTTCGAATTTCAGCTTTTGTTGTTCTCATAGTTGTTATTCTGGTGTTGGTAACCACAACTTTGTCAAGACCAAGGATTACTGCCACCTGAATGGGATTGGTCCACAGGGACTCAGGAGGGTTCATAATGTTAGATCTACAGGGCAGTAAAATTTATTTATTTATTTACAATTTTAGACATAAAGATACAGAGTACATAGTCAATCGTCTTTATAAAGAAAAAGAAAAAAAAAGGTAAAGTAAAAGTAACAGGTAAAACAAAAATAAAATAATAATATTGATAGCTATAATAAATACAGTGAATAGTGTTATATTAATTCCTAATTTTATGTCTGTGTCCATTCTATGTTTTCTATGTCTTTGTAGGTGTATGCATATTAACCATATTATGTTTAAAAAGTCTACAAAATAGAATATTTTTCTTGCTTTATTTTCCCGATATAAATCGATAATAATACATAAATATGTAGTATTATTTTAAATTTAGGCTAATTTTGAAATAATATTGATCATTTGAGCGAAATCGGCCTAAGGGTTCTGAGTTCTTGAATACACTTTAAAATAAATTCTCTCTCTCCCTTTCCCTCTTTCTCTCCCTTGTGTCTGATTCATTGTAAGAGAAAAGTAATTATCATAGCCTTTTCCTATAGTGTTTTTTTATTTTCCATTTTTCTTTTCTTTCCATTGTTTTATTATTTTTAATTAAAACTGACGCAGCCCGGCAGACCGGGGGGGACCGAGGTGTTATAATCAATGAATTATTAATTTTCATCATTCATCGTCTCTCTTTATCTCGATATCTACCTCCTTCTTTCTCTTAACTATACTTTCTTTGAAATTAATTAATGTATTAATGTATACATAAAAAAGATAAAGAAACATTAGTTCTTTGTGGATGAAGAAATGTGAGCTCAGATAAATAAA
>JAMCCL010000644.1:0-21915 GCA_024516035.1 Bactericera cockerelli
TTGGTTTTTGGGTCACGAAAAAGACAAACTAAAATTTTTAATTTTTAACTGGAAAAATACCAACATACATAAATTAAAACAAAAGTGATTTTTATTTAGTTCCAAATTTTCTTAACAAAAAAATAAAATTATTCATTTTTAATTTTCCAAAAATTTTAATTCAATCTTAAAAATTTTTCAAAAAGATTTTAAATTTTTAAATTTTTGGGTATTTTTTTCTAAATTAAAAATAACTAGGAAAATTTATTTAATTTTAATCTTTTAAATCTCAAGGTAAATACACCAAAATTTTTAAAGTATTTTTAAATTTCAATTCCGGGAAATATTTTTTAAATAAAAAAAAGTAGAAAATTTATTTACATTTTGATCTAAGAAAAACAACAAAATTTTAATTCCCAATTTAAAGAAAAAATTTTCTAATTTTCCAAACGAAAATGGTTTTTTTAATTTAAATGGAATTTTAAATTTACTTGGGCCAAAAATCCAAACTAAAATTTTTCAATTTTTACAGAAAAATTTTCAATTTTCAAATTCCGAAGATTTTTTTTTTTTGAAACCCAAAACTGGGAAATTAAACATTTTAAAATAAAAAACAAATTAAATAATTCCAAAATTTAAAAAGGAAGATTTTCAATGAGATTTCCGGAAATTGTTTTTGGTTTAAAAAAAGGGCTAGGAAAATTAATTAATTTTTAATTGGGGAAAAACTACATCCAAACATGAATACATGTCCAAATTGGGAATTTTTCATTAAAGGGAAATTTGTTTTTTTTGGGTCCACGAAAAACGAAAATAAAATTTATTTTCCCTTTTTAATCTGTAGGAAAAAATCAAAATTTTAAAACAGCCCAAATATATAAATTTTGGGGTTAAATTTGAGTTTTGGGAAAAATATAAATTTTTTTTTTTTCGAAAACAAAGTAAAAATTATTTAATTTTTAATTCTAATAAAACAAAAATTTTCAATTCCCTAAAATTTTCGGGAACAATTTTAAATTTTTTATTTTTTTTGGGGCCAAAAAACCAAAATTCATTTTTAAATTGAAAGATTTTCAATCACTTCCGTAAAAGTTTTCGTCCCGAAAAAAACAGAGAAAAATTTTTTAATTTTTAATTAGGGAAATATTCCCGTCCATAAAAACAAAGCTAAAAATTTATTTTTATTTTTTGATCTCGAAACAAAATAAAAATTCCCCTATTTTCAAGGAAAATTTTTAATTTTGAATTGGTAAAATTTTTGGGTTACAAACACAACTAGAAAATTATTTTCATTTTGAATCGTGGTCCAACAAATTTTAAAACCCCAAAAAGCAAGGAATATTTTCTTTTGATTTGGGTAAATATTTCCGGGCAAAAAACACAAGCAGGAATTTTTTTTCATTTTGAATTGGTAATATCCGCTCAGGAAAACAAGCAGGAAATTTTCAATTTTGCAGACCCAAATGTTTTTTGGCTACAAAAAACGGAGAAATTTATTTCATTTTTTTTTTCAAAAAACAATGAAATATTTATTTAAAAGGGATTTTCAATTTCCCAACCGGGGAAATATTTTCTCAAAAAGGAAATATAAAATTTTAATTTTTGCTTAGGAAAAATAACTGAAAATTTTAATTAAACAAAAAATTTTAATTTTAAAATTTGCGGGGAAATTTTTTTTTTCAGAAACGGCGGAAAATTTTTTACATTTGAAACTTGGAAACTTACTTTAAAAATTTGGTATCTAACAACGGAAAATTTTAAATTTAACGGTGATAATTTTTCGGTTCCGGAGCTAGGAAAAAAATTTTGAACTTATAATTAACGTACAATACATCCAAAAAAGGGAAAATTTCAAAGATTTCTAAATTGGTTTTTGGTTTCCCAAAAAGAAAAGCAGGAAAATTTTACATTTTTAGAGGCAAAATCAAACATTCAATAAACAGGCCTAATATATAACAACGGAGATGATTTTTCAATTTGCAGATTCGGGTGAATAGGTTTTCGGGTCCAAAACAAAGGGGAAATTTTTACATTTTTGTAACTGTAGGTAAACTACATCCAAACATGTACAATACATGTGCCTAATACTATAGCAACGGAGATGATTTTTCAATTTTGCAGATTTCGCGGTGAAATATGGTTTTTTTTTCGGGTCTCACGGAAAAACGACAAGAGCTAGGAAAATTTATTTTACATTTTTGTAATCTTGTAGGTCAAACTACATCCAACAATGTACAATACATGTGCCTAAATACATAGCAACGGAGAATGATTTTTCAATTTTGCAGATTTCGCGGTGAAATATGGTTTTTTCGGTCTCACGGAAAAACGACAAGAGCTAGGAAAATTTATTTTACATTTTTTGTAATCTGTAGGTCAAACTACATCCAGCATGTACAATACATGTGCCTAATACTATAGCAACGGAGATGATTTTTCAATTTTGCAGATTTCGCGGTGAAATATGGTTTTTTCGGGTCTCTACGAAAAACGACAAGAGCTAGGAAAATTTATTTTACATTTTTGTAATCTGTAGGTCAAACTACATCCAAACATGTACAATACATGTGCCTAAATACTATAGCAACGGAGATGATTTTTCAATTTTGCAGATTTCGCGGTGAAATATGTTTTTTCGGGTCTCACGGAAAAACGACAAGAGCTAGGAAAATTTATTTACATTTTTGTAATCTGTAGGTCAAACTACATCCAAACATGTACAATACATGTGCCTAAATACTATAGCAACGGAGATGATTTTTCAATTTTGCAGATTTCGCGGTGAAATATGGTTTTTCGGGTCTCCACGGAAAAACGACAAGAGCTAGGAAAATTTATTTTACATTTTTGTAATCTTAGGTCAAACTACATCCAAACATGTACAAACATGTTGCCTAAATACTATAGCAACGGAGATGATTTTTCAATTTTGCAGATTTCGCGGTGAAATAGGTTTTTTCGGGTCTCACGGAAAACGACAAGAGCTAGGAAAATTTATTTTACATTTTTGTAATCTGTAGGTCAAACTACATCCAAACATGTACAATACATTGCCTAACTACTATAAACAACGGAATGATTTCAATTTTGCAGATTTCGCGGTGAAATATGGTTTTCGGTCTCACGGAAAAACGACAAGACTAGAAAATTTATTTTACATTTTTGTAATCTGTAGGTCAAACTACATCCAAACATGTACAATACATTCTAATACTATAGCAAAAGAATGATTTTTCAATTTGCAGATTTCGCGGTGAAATATGGTTTTTCGGGCTCACGGAAAAACGACAAGAGCTAGAAAATTTATTTACATTTTTGTAATCGTAGGTCAAACTACATCCAAACATGTGACAAGACAATGTCCTAAATACTATAGCAACGGAGATGATTTTTCAATTTTGCAGATTTCGCGTGAAATATGTTTTTCGGGTCTCACGAAAAACGACAAGACTAGAAAATTTATTTTACATTTTTTGTAATCTGTAGGTCAAACTACATCCAAACATGTACAATACATGTGCCTAATACTATACAACGGATATGATTTTTCAATTTTGCAGATTTCGCGGTGAAATAATGGTTTTTCGGGCTCACGAAAATAACGACAAGAGCTAGAAAATTTATTTACATTTTTGTAATCTGTAGGTCAACTACATCCAAACATTACAATACATGTGCCTAAATACTATACAACGGAGATGATTTTTCAATTTTGCAGATTCGCGTGGAAAATGGTTTTTCGGTCTCACAAAAACGTCAAGAGCTAGAAAATTTATTTTACATTTTTTGTAATCTGTAGTCAAACTACATCCAAACATGTCAATAACATGTCCTAATACTATAGCAACGGAGATGATTTTTCAATTTGCAGATTTCGCGTGAATAGGTTTGTTCGGGTCTCACGGAAAAACGACAAGACTAGAAAATTTATTTACATGTTGTAATCTGTAGGTCAAACTACATCCAACAGTACAATACATGGCCTAATACTATACAACGGAGATGATTTTTCAATTTTGCAGATTTCGCGGTGAAATATGGTGTTTTTTCGGGTCTCACGGAATAACGACAAGAGCTAGAAAATAATTTACATTTTTGTAATCTGTAGTCAACACTACATCCAAACATGTACAAACATGTGCCTAATACTATACAACGAGATGATTTTTTAATTTGCGTTTCGCGGTGAAATATGGTTCGGTCTCACGAAAAACGACAAAGCAGGAAAATTTATTTTACATTTTTGTAATCTGTAGTCAAACTACATCCAACTGTACAATACATGTGCCTAACACTATGCAACGAGAGATTTTCAATTTTGCAGATTTCGCGTGAATATTTTTTTGGGGGCCCCGGAAAAACGACAAGAGCTAGGAAATTTTTTTTTACATTTTTTAATCTGTATCAAACTACATTTCCAACATGTACAATACATTCCTAAATACTAACAACGGAGAAAATTTTTTTTAATTTTTTCAATTTTTCCCGGGGGAAAAATTTTTTTTTCCCCGGGCTCAAAAAAACAAGACTAAAAAAAATTTTTTACATTTTTTTAATAGGGAAACTAAATTTCCCAAAAATACAAAAACCCAAAAAAACCCAAAAAAATATTTTTTTAAAATTTTTTTCAGAAATTTTTCCCCCGGGGAAAATTTTTTTTTTCGGGGGCCCCCCAAAAAAAAAAAAAATTTTTTTACCTTTTTTAATTTTGGGGAAAAACAAACCAAACCCTTAAAAAAAAATTCCAAAATACTAAAGCAACAAAGATTTTCAAAATTTTCAAATTTCCCTTTTTAAAAGGGGTTTTTTGGGGCCCCAAAAAAAACAAGACTAAAAATTTAAAATTTTCATTTTTTAATCCCCGTTTAAAAACCCAAAAAAATCAAAACATTCCCAAAAAACCAAAAAAAGGAAAAATTTTTTTAAAATTTTTAATTTTTTCCTAAATATTTTTTTTTTTTTGGGGGGCCCCCAAAAAAAAACGGCTAGGAAAATTTTTACATTTTTTGGGAAAACTTTTCAAACCAATCCAAAAAAATTTCAAAACAGGGCCAAATTTTAAAACCCAAAGGGGAAAATTTTTTAATTTTGGCAATTTTTGGGTTAAATTTTGGTTTTTTTGGGGGCCCCCAAAAAAAAGAAAAGCGGGAAAAAATTTTTTTTCATTTTTTAATCTTTTCAAAAAACATAAAAAAATACAAAAAGTTCCCCCAAATACATCCGGGGGTGGGGTTTTTTAAAATTTTAATTTCCGTAAATTGGTTTTTTTTTTTTTTTGGGGGGTCCAAAAACACAAACAAAAAAATTTTTTTTTTTCATTTTTTTAAAAAAAATTTTTTTGGCTAAAAAAACAAGAGTAAAATTTATTTTCCTTTTTTTTAAAAAATTTTTTTTTTAAAAAAGGCAAAGGGGGGGGGGTTTTTTAATTTTTTAATTTTTGGGGGGGGTTTTTTTCCAAAAAGGGGGGGGAGTTTTTTTTTTTTTGGAATTTGGGGGGGTTTTTTTTTTTTTTTCCAAAAAACAAAAAAGGAAGGGTTTTTTTTTTTAAATTGTCTAATATTTGGTCAAAACATCCAAACAGGACAATATTCTAAATTTTTACACGGAGTAATTTTCAATTTTCAGATTTCCGGGGAAAAAAAAATTTTTTTTTTCAAAAGCAAGAGTAGGAAAATTTTTTCATTTTTTGTTCTGGAAACAACAAACAGTAAAAAAAATTCCTTTACTTTTGAACGGAGTGATTTTTTTTTCAATTTGCAAATTTTGCTTTAAAAGGTTTTCCCTCTGAAAAAACAGGCTAGGGAAAATTTTTTCTTTTGAATTTAGGTCAATACTACATGAATCTTGTCCAAACTAAGCAACGAATATTTTCTTCAGATTCGCGTGAAAAGGGTTTTTTTTTTGGTCTCACGGAAAAACAAGGTGGAAATTATTTCATTTGGAATGTTGCAAATCATAACATGTAAACATGTGTAATCAAAACAGATATTTTAATTTTCAATTTCCTGAAAAATGTTTTCTGGTTTCCCCGGAAAAACGCAAAACTAGAAAATTTTTTACATTTTTTAATTTGTAGGTAACAACAACAGGGCAATACTTTTAAATACATACAACGAGAGAATTTTCAATTTTGCAGTTTCCGCGGTGAAATAAATTTTTCGGTCCTCACGAAAAACGACAGAGCTAGGGAAAAATTTATTTTACATTTTTGTAATCTGTAGGTCAAACTACATCAACATGTACAATACATGCTAAAACATACAAAGGATGATTTTTCAATTTTTCAGATTTCGCGGAAATTGTTTTCGGTCTCACGAAAAACGAAAGAGCTAGAAAATTTATTTTACATTTTTTGTAATCTGTAGGTCAAACACATCCAAACATGTAAATACATTGCCTAATACTTACAAAATGATATTTTCAATTTTGCAGATTTCGCGGGAATTATGGGTTTTCGGTCTCCGGAAAAAAAAGGAAAATTTTTTTTACATTTTGTAATCTGATAAATACATCCAAACATGACAATTCCAAATTAAAGCACGGAAATGATTTTAATTTTGCAGTTCCGGAAATATGTTTTTTTTTTCTCCGGAAAAAACCAAAGCAGAAAATTTATTTTAATTTTTTAATTAGGTAATTCCCAATGCAAAATGCCTAATACTATAGGGGATTTGGTGGGGTATGGGTGGGGTTTCAACCCGAAATATATTTTTGGTCTAGGAAAAACGAAGATAAAAAATTAATTTCAATTTTTATCTGTAGAAACACCCAATTTATACATTGCCTAATCTTACAAAGGATGATTTTATTTTCAATTCGCGTAAAATAGTTTTTCGGGATAAAAAAAGAATCGAAAAATTTTTTACTTTTGGAAGATAGTCAATTTTTCCTAAAATTCATCTTGGGCCCTTTATACAAGGAAATTCAAATTTTCAATTTTGTGCGTAAATAAACGGTTTTTCCTTACAGAAAAACAGGCTAGAAAATTATTTTTTTTGGAAACTTAGGTAAATATTAACATTACTAAATGCCTAATACATAAACTATTTTTCAATTGCAAATTCACGGTGAAAATGTTTTCTCTCCCGGGAAAAAACGACAAATAGGAAAATTATTTCATTTGGAATCCAGGTAAACTAATAACATGTACATTGTCAATACTAAACAAGAATATTTTTCAATTTTTCAATTCGGTGAATTTGTTTTTCGGTTTTACGGAAAAGCGGCTAGGAAAAAATATTTAATTTTTTACTTGGGAACTAACAAACAAATTCAAACATTCTAATATTTTAACAACCGGATATTTTTCAATTTGTGAATTTGGGATTTTTTTTCGGGTCTCACGGAAAAACGCAAGACTAGGAAAATTATTTTACATTTTTGTAATCTGTAGGGCAAACTTTCATCCAACATGTCAATACATGTGCCTAACTACTATAGCAACGAGATGATTTTTCAATTTTGCAGATTTCGCGGTAAATATGGGTTTTTTCGGGGCTCAGGGAAAAAAGACAAGAGCTAGGAAAATTTATTTTACATTTTTGTAATTTGTAGGTCAAACTACATCCAACATGTCAATCATGTGCCCAACTACTATAACAACGGAGATGATTTTTCAATTTTGCAGATTTCGCCGGGAAATATGGTTTTGGTCTCACGGAAAAAAAAACTAGGAAATTTTTTTTAATTTTTTGTAAACTTGGGGAAAACAATACATCCAAACATTAAAATAATTTCCAAATATTGAGACGGGTGAAATTTTTTTTTCGGTTTCCGGGAAAAAAAAAGGAAATTTTTTTCTTTTGAAAAGACAAACCCAAAAATTACAATAATTGGTTAAACTACATAAACAAGTTTTCAAATTTTCATTCCTTTAAAAAAGTTTTTCTTTCAAAACGCGGTGAAATATTTTTTCTTACGAAAAACCAAACAGAAAATTTAATTGTAACTATTTTTAAATACAAATTTTTCCTTTAAATAAGGTTCTGGCTAAAAACGAGAGAAATTTTAAATTTTAATTTGCTGAATATGTTTTTCGGTCCACGAAAACAAGGCAAAAATTTATATTACTTTGGAATGTTCAATTTCAAACATGGAAAATGTTTTTGTTCCAAAAACAAAAAGATGAAATTATTTTCAATTTTTTCCCGGGGGAAAATTTCTCAGGAAAACAAAGAGCAGGAAATTTTTTACATTTTGAATTTGGGTAAATATTTTTGTCAAAAAGGGCCAAATAATAGAAAAATATTTTTTAATTTTGAGTTCCCCAAAATGGTTTTCGGTCCTCCAAATACACAAAAGGAAAATTTTAAATTTTCATTTGTAATTTTTGGTCACGGAAAAACACAACAAAAATTTAATTTATGAACGGAGGTAATTTCAAATTTCCAATTCCGGGGAAATATGTTTTGGGTTCACGGAAAAGCAGATGGAAATTTTTTAAATTTTTGTTTAGGAAAACAATCAACATTTAATACATTGCCCACTACAAAGCAGAATAATTTTCAATTTCAGATTTTGCTGAATATTTTTTCGGGTTTTTGGAAAAAGAGCTAGGGAAAATTTTTTAATTTTTGTAACTGTAGTCAAACTACATTTTCCAAAAAAATTAAAACATTGCCTAAATAATATCAACGGAGAAATTTTAATTTTGCAATTTCCGGGGAAATATGGTTTTCGGTCTCACGAAAAACGACAAGATAAAATTTTTTCTTTTTTCAAAGGTCCAAACTAAAAATTAATGTACAATAATGTGCCAATACTATACAAACGAGATTTTTCCCAAATTTTTCAGATTTCGGGTGAAATATGTTTTTGGTCTCACGGAAAAGAAGGCTAAAAAATTATTTTCAATTTTTAATGTATCATACATCCAAACATTTCAAAACATGTCAATATTATACAACGGAGATGATTTTTCAATTTTGCAGATTTCGGTGAAAATAGTTTTTTGGGCTCACGAAAACGACAAGACTAGAAAATTTATTTACATTTTGTAATCTGGCAAACTACATCCAACAGTCAAACATGTGCTAATACTAAGCAACGGAGATGATTTTTCAATTTGCAGATTTCCGGGAAATTGTTTTTCGGTCTCACGGAAAAACCCAACAGAAAATTATTTACATTTTGTAATCTGAGTCAACTACATCCAAACATGTAATACAGTGCAATACAACAAGGAGTTTTTCATTTGCAATTTCGGTTAGGCGGCTAGGAAAAAAGAAAATTTTTTTAATTTTAATCGAGTCAATACATCAAATTACAAACATGTTAATTATGCGAATGTTTTTCTTTGCGACGCGGTGAAAATTTTTCTTACGAAAACAAACTAAATTAACATTTTAATTTGCAACTACTAAACAGAAATTCAATTTTATCGGAATGTTTTTCAGAAAACGGGAAATATTTTTGGTCTAGGAAAACCAAGAGTAAAAATTTTACATTTTGAACGAGCCAATTTAAATGGTAAAAATTGTTTCTAAAACGAGAGATTTATTTAATTTGGGAATGGTTTTAATTTTTTTGTTTTAAATGTTTCTAAAAGACTTTTTTTTTAATTTGGTAATATTTTTCGGTCACGAAATAACAAGCAGAATTTTTTCATTTTTGAATTTGGTAAATAAATTTCCCGTCTCAGGAAACAACAGGAAATTTTCATTTTAATTGGGTAAATATTTTTCGGGCTACAAAACGAAGATAAAATTATTTAATTTTTTTTGAGGAAACAAATAAAATTTTACATTTATCTACAACAAAATTTTCAATTTGCAATTTGCCGGAAATGTTTTTCTTCCGAAACGCGAATAAAATTATTTCTTTGAAACGAGCAAAATAACATTAATCTGGCCAAAATTAAAACGGAATATTTCAAGAGATTTCGGGAAAATTGTTTTTTTCTCACGGAAAAACGACAAGACTAGGAAAATTTATTTTCATTTTTGTAATCTGTAGTCAAACTACATCCACATAAAACTGTTCAATACTATAGCAACGGAGATGATTTTCAATTTGCAGATTCGCGTGAAATATGTTTTTTCGGGCTCACGGAAAACACAAGACTAGGAAAATTTTTTTCTTTTTGAATTGTAGGTCAACTACATCAAACAATACATCTCCTAAACAAAAGGGGATTTGGAAAATTTTCTTGCAGACGCGGAAATTTTTTTGGTCTAGGAAAAAACAAATAAAAATTACATTTTTAAAGTGCAAATACTAACAGAAATTTGCAATTTAATTCCGGAATTTTCTTTCAGAAACGCGTGAAATTTTTTCGGGTTTACAAAAACGCAGGCAAAATTTTTACTTTTAACGGGATCTTTCAATGTAAATTTGGGCTAAAAACAAGAGTAATTTTCATTTTCATTT
Organism: Bactericera cockerelli; assembly: GCA_024516035.1. Classification (NCBI taxonomy): domain Eukaryota; kingdom Metazoa; phylum Arthropoda; class Insecta; order Hemiptera; family Triozidae; genus Bactericera; species Bactericera cockerelli. The sequence continues at coordinate 10,348 of JAMCCL010000644.1, forward strand.
CGGGAAATTTGGGTTTTTGGCTCAGAAAAAAGCAGGAAATTTTTTTCATTTTGCAGTTCTCCAAAATGCGGGGCCAAAAAAGCAGGAATATTTCAATTTGGATTGGGTAAAGTTTTTTTCCGGGCCAGGAAACACAAGACAGGAAATTTAATTTTGAATCGGTAAAATTTCGGGCCCAAAAACAACAACAGGAAATTTTCAATTTTAATTGGTAATATTTTGCCTCCGAAAGACAAGACAGAAATTTTTTTAATTGTGAAATTTGGGGCAACAACCAACTTAAAATGGTAATTAACGATAAATTTTAATTTTTCAATTGCTAAATACGGTTCAAAAGCAGATGGGAAATTTTTCTTTGAACGAGCAAATATAAAATTTAATACATCCAAATACATACAAGGTAATTTTCAATTTCAATTTTCGCGGAAAGTTTTTCGGGTCTCACGGAAAAACGACAGAGCTAGAAATTATTTTACATTTTTTTAATCTTTGTCAACTACATCAAACATGTACATAATGGCCTAAACTATACAACGGAGAGATTTTCAATTTGCAATTTCGCGGTAAATTGGTTTTTGGTCTCACAAAACGACAAAGCTAGGAAAATTTATTTACATTTTTGTAATCTGTAGGTCAATACATCCAACATGTAATACAGTGCTAACATAAAGGAGATGTTTTTCAATTTTAGTTTCGGTTTGGCGGCCACGGAAAAAAGACTTTGAAATTATTTTAAATTTTAACTGTACAATACTCCAACATTACAAATGTTTAATTGCAACGGAATGGTTTTCTTGAACGCGGTGAAATTTTTTTGGGTACGGAAAACACAACAAAATTAATTTTCATTTTTAACTATAAACAATAATTCAATTTCAATTTAAAAGTTTTTCTTCGAGCGGTGAAATTTTTTGGGTCCAAAAACGACAAGACTGGAAATTATTAAAATTTTTAATTTGCAATTCCTTAATATGTTTCTAAAACAGAGATTTAATTTCAGTTTGGGGAATAGTTTTCCCTCCACGAAAAACAAAAGCAGGAATATTTCATTTGAATCTGGGAAATTCCGTCTAAGGAAACAAACAGGAAATTTTTTATTTTAATTCGGTAATATTTTCTTAAAAAAACCAAACTAAAAAAAAATTTATTTACATTTTGTAATTGTGGTCAAAAACAAAATGAAATATTCAATTTGAACGAGTATTTCAATTTCAATTTCCAAAAGGTTTTTTCCCAGAAACCGGTGAAATTTTTTTTTTTCAGGAAACACATCAAAATTAATACATTTAATACAACAACGAAATTTTCAATTTGCAATTCCTAAAATGTTTTTTTCCGGAAAAGACCCGAAAGGGAAATTTTTTTATTTTTTACTTTGTAACTATCAAACTTAAACAGTGCCTAATCTAACAAGAGAATTTATTTTCATTTCCGGGAAAATGGTTTTTTTCGGTCCGGAAAAACGACAAGAGCAAAAATTTATTTACATTTTGTAATCTGTAGGTCAAACTACAATCAAACAGTACAAACATGCCAACTACTATAAACGGATGATTTTTCATTTCGATTTCGCGGTGAAATAGGTTTTTCGGTCCACAAAAACCGACAGTTTTTACATTTTGTAATCTGTAGGTCAACCATCAACAGACAATACTGTGCCTAATACATACAACGAAATTTTCAATTTTAGATTTTCGCCGGGGAAAGGGGCTGGAAAAAAACTAAAAATTATTTTAAATTTTAACTTACAACTTCCAATAAAACGTGTTTATTTGGAACGAAGTTTTCTTTCAGACGCGTGAAATTTTTTCTTGGAAAAAAAGGTAGAAATTATTTAACTTTTAATCTGAGCAAATACTAACAGAATTTCAAACATTCCGGAATTTTTTCTTTGAAAAGGGAAATTTTTTTGTCTAGAAAACACAAAGTAAAAATTTTTACATTTTGAACGTATAATCATAAATGAAAATGGTTTTTAGAAAAAGATTTAATTTTTCAATTCGTGAAAATTTTGTCTCTCACAAAAAACGGAAATTTTTCATTTTAATTTTGGGAAATACCCGTCCAGGAAAACAAGCAGAAATTTTTAATTTTGAATTTGGGTAAAATTTTCGGTTTAGGAAAACCCAAACAGAAATTATTTTCATTTTAATTGGTAAATCCTACAAAAGCAACTAAAAAAATTTTTAATTTTCAATCCAAAATTTTTGGCTACAAAAACGAAGAGTTAAATTTATTTTCATTTGTTCGGGGCCTCAAAAACAGACAAAATTTTACTTGAACGAGGAATTTTTTATTTCATTCGCGGTGAAATAAGCGGTAAAAAACCAGACGGAAATTTTTTTTTTGTCTAGGAAAAACACAAAATTAATACATTTAATCTAGCAACAGATATTTCAATTTGCAAATTCCGGTGAATTTTTTTCGGTTCCGGAAAAGGGCTAAGAAAAAACTTTGAATTTTAAACCAACCAGTCAATACATTTAATACATCACGGAATATTTCAATTTCAATTTGCGGGTTGTTTTTCGGGCCCGGGAAAACACAAAGCTAGAAATTTATTTTACATTTTTGTAACTGTAGCAACTACATCCAAACATGTACAATACATGTGCAAACATAGCAACGGAGATGATTTTTCAATTTTGCAGATTCGCGGGAATATGGTTTTTTTTGGGCTCACGGAAAAACGACAAAGCTGGAAAATTTATTTTACATTTTTGTAATTGTAGTCAAACTACATCCAAACTGAATACTTGCCAATACAAAGCAAGGAGATATTTTTCAATTTGAGTTTCGGTGAAAAGGGCCGGTTAAAAAAAGTAGGAAATTTTTAAAATTTTAATCTGTCAACACATAACAACAAATTCCAAATCATACCGGAATGTTTTTCTTTCAGCGCGGTGAAATATTTTTTTGGTCTAGGAAAAAAAGTAAAAATTTTTACATTTTAACGTATCAATCATCCCTAAATATTCTAATTGCACGGAAGACAATTTGAATTTGGGAATTGTTTTGGGTCAACAAAACCAAACTTGAAAAAAAACATTTTTTAATCTTAGGCAACAATCCCTTAATGGGGGGGGGGGGGGGGGTGGGGTTTTTTTGGGTTGGGGGGGTTGGTTTTTAAATTTTTTTTGGGGGGGGGTTTCACGGAAAACGCAAATTTTAAAATTTTTTTTTCAATTCGGGGAAAAAGGTTTTTCTTCCCCAAAAACAATTTCATTTTAATTTTTTCGGGTCTCACCAAATGACAAAATGGGTTTAAAAACTTGAACGGAGGAATTTCAATTTTAATTGCTAAATTTTTCGGGTGGAAAAACAAGCGGAAATTTTTTTTTTCTAGGAAAACCCCTGCAAAATTTTATTTGAACGAGTAATTTCATTTGCAAATTCGCTGAAATGTTTTTCTTCAGAAAACGGGTGAAAATTTTTTTTTGTCTTAGAAAAACACAAATAAATTTCAGTTTTTTTTTTTTTTTTTTTTTTTTTTTTTTTTTTTTTTTTTTTTTTTTTTTTTTTTTTTTTTTTTTTTTTTTTTTTTTTTTTTTTTTTTTTTTTTTTTTTTTTTTTTTTTTTTTTTTTTTTTTTTTTTTTTTTTTTTTTTTTTTTTTTTTTTTTTTTTTTTTTTTTTTTTTTTTTTTTTTTTTTTTTTTTTTTTTTTTTTTTTTTTTTTTTTTTTTTTTTTTTTTTTTTTTTTTTTTTTTTTTTTTTTTTTTTTTTTTTTTTTTTTTTTTTTTTTTTTTTTTTTTTTTTTTTTTTTTTTTTTTTTTTTTTTTTTTTTTTTTTTTTTTTTTTTTTTTTTTTTTTTTTTTTTTTTTTTTTTTTTTTTTTTTTTTTTTTTTTTTTTTTTTTTTTTTTTTTTTTTTTTTTTTTTTTTTTTTTTTTTTTTTTTTTTTTTTTTTTTTTTTTTTTTTTTTTTTTTTTTTTTTTTTTTTTTTTTTTTTTTTTTTTTTTTTTTTTTTTTTTTTTTTTTTTTTTTTTTTTTTTTTTTTTTTTTTTTTTTTTTTTTTTTTTTTTTTTTTTTTTTTTTTTTTTTTTTTTTTTTTTTTTTTTTTTTTTTTTTTTTTTTTTATTGTAATCTGTAGTCAAACTACAAACCAAACATGTACAATACATGTGCCTAATACTATAGCAACGGAGATGATTTTTCAATTTTGCAGATTTTCGCGGGGAAATATGGTTTTTCGGGTCTCACGGAAAAACACAAGACTAGGAAAATTTATTTTACATTTTTGTAATCTGTAGGTCAAACTTACATCCTACATTACAATACATGTGCCTAATACTATAGCAACGGAGATGATTTTTCAATTTTGCAGATTTTTGCGTGAAATTGGTTTTTCTTTTGGGGTTCCCGGCCAAAAAACAGGAAAATTTTTTTAATTTTTTTTAACGTAGGTCAAACCTCCAAACAGTCAAAATTGCCCAATACATAAAAAGGGGATGATTTTTTCAATTTTTAGATTCGCTGAAATAGGTTTTTTTTGGGCCCACGGAAAAACGACAAGATGGAAAATTTTTTTTAATTTTTGAACTGGGTCAAACTACATCCAAACTGTACAATACTGTGCCCAAATACATGCAACGGAGTGATTTTCAATTTGCAGATTTTTGCGGGAAATATGGTTTTCGGGTTCCCCCGGGGAAAAAAAACAAAAGGGAAAAAAATTTTTTTCTTTTTGTAATTTATCAAAAATCCCAAAAATGTTCAATAATTGGCCAAAAATGAAGGGAAAAATTTTTTAAATTTTTTCGTTTGGTTGGTTTTTGGGACAAAACGAAAAGGTAGGAAAAATTTTTTTAATTTTTTAATCTTTTTAAATACACCAAAAAATTTACAAAAAGTGTTTAAAAAATTTGAAGGGTGATTTTTAAATTTTTTAGACGCAAAAAAGGTTTTTCGGGGTTGGAAAAAGAAAAAGGTAAATTTTTTTTCATTTTTGTAATCTGTGGTAAATACTAAAGAAAAATGGTTTTTTTAAAAAACCGGGTAAAATTTTTTTTTGCAGACGCGGGTTTTTTTTGTTGAAAAACCCTTTTTTAAATTTTTTTTGGGTTCAAAAAGAAAATAGGAAAATTTATTTTTCTTTTTTTAACCTGTAATTTTTAAAAAAACTTAAAAAATTCATTAAAAAAATTGGCCAATACTAAACAAAAAAATGTTTTTCAATTTTCAAGGGGTTTTTTTTTTTTTCGGGTTAGGAAAAAGAAAATTTTGGAAAATTTTAATTCATTTTTTAAATTTGGGCAAAAATACACAAAATGAAATCATGTTAAAATTTGCCGGGGGTATTTTTAATTTTAGTTTTTCCCGGGAAAAAAGGGTTTTTGGGGTAGGAAAAGAAAAGTGGAAAAATTTTTTTTCTTTTTAAAAAGGTAAATACATCCAAAAATACAAAAAATTTGCCAATTTTTTGCCGGAATGTTTTTTTTTTCGACGCGGTGAAAAAGGTTTTTTTTTTTCCAAAAAAACACAAATAAAAATTTTTTTTTCATTTTTGAACTATAAAAACACCAAAATTCAATTTGCCAAATTTGAAGGGTGTTTTTCTTTTCGAAACGCGGGAAATATGGTTTTTTGGGGTTTAGGAAAAAAGACAAATAAAAATTTTTTTTCATTTTTTTAATTTAGGCAAAAAATAAAATCAACAGTGTAAAAATTGCCGGGGGGAAAATTTTTTTTGGTTTTTTGGGGAAAAACCTAGGAAAAAAGGGAAAAAATAGGAAAATTATTTTTAAATTTTTTTTTTAAAAAAAGGTCAAACAATCCAAACTGACAATAATTTTGCTTCAACCGGGGAAAGATTTTTCTTTTCAACGCGGTAAAAAAATTTTTTTGGGGCCCCGGGGAAAAACCGGTAGGAAATTATTTTTATTTTGAATTTAGTCAAATACATAAAAGAAAAAATTGCCAAAAATTTTAAAACCGGAAAATGTTTTTTTTTTTCGTTTTCCGGGAAAAAGGTTTTTGGGCTGGAAAAAAAAAGGTAAAAATTTTAATTTTTTTTTTTAAATTTAGGCAAATACATCCAAAATTTTCAAAACAGGAATATTGCCGGGTGATTTTTTAAAAGGTTTCGGGTGTAGGCGGGACGGGAAAAAGAAAAGTGGAAAAAAATTTACTTTTTTTCCCAGGTCAAAATTCCAAAATTTCAAAAATGGTTCAAGGGAGTTTTTAATTTTTTTTTTTTGCGGGAAAAAACGGGTTAGGAAAAAAAAAATTTTAAAAATTTTTTAATTTTTTTTTAAATTTTTTCAAACTAACCAAACATGTCAAAACATTTTCCAAAAAAGCCGGGTATTTTTTTTTGCGATTTCGCGGGGAAAAAGGTTTTTCGGGTCCAGGAAAAAAGACAAGAGCTAGGAAATTTATTTTCATTTTTGTAATCTGTAGGCAAAAATACACCCAAAAATGTACAAAACATGTGCCAATACTATGCAACGGATGATTTTTCAAATTTTTCAGATTTTTGCGGTGAAAAATGGTTTTTTTGGGTCTCACGGAAAACGACAAGACTAGGAAAATTTTTTTTAATTTTTTTAATCGTAGGGCAAAACAATCAAAAAATGTCAATACAGTGCCAAAAACTAAAGCAAAAAGGAGAAAATTTTTTAATTTTGCAGACGCGGTGAAATTGGGTTTTTGGGTCCACGGAAAAACGCAAGACAGGAAAATTATTTTTTAATTTTTTTTAAACGAGGTCAAACAACCCCAAAAAGACAAAACAGGCCTAAAATATACAACGGAATGATTTTTCAATTTTGCAGGGTTCGGGTGAAATATGGTTTTTTGGGTCCACGGAAAAACGACAAAGCAGGGAAAATTTTTTTTACATTTTTTTAATCGTGGCAAAAACATCCAAACAGTCCAAACATGTGCTAAATACTATAGCAACGGGGAAAGATTTTTCAATTTTTAGATTTCGCGGGAAAAAGGTTTTTTTCGGGCTCCGGAAAAACGCAAGATAGAAAATTTATTTTCATTTTTTTTAATCTTTTGGTCAAACACATCCAAACTGTCAATAAGTGCCTAAACTTAAAAGGAATGATTTTTCAATTTTGCAGATTTTGCGTGAAAATTTGGTTTTTTTGGGGGACGGAAAAAAAGACAAGACAGGAAAATTTTTTTTTAAATTTTGTATCGAAAATCAAATACCCAAAAAATGTCAATAAAATGTCCTAAATAATAGCAAGGAGAATTTTTCAATTTGCGATTTCGCGGGGAAATAGTTTTTTTCGGGCCCGGAAAAAAAAAGAGAAAAATTTTTTAATTTTTTAACTTAGGCAAAACTCATCCAAACATTCAATACTGTGCCAAAAAACAAAAACAACGGGGGATGATTTTTCAATTTTGAGATTTTGCGGTAAAAAAATGGTTTTTCCCCTTACGAAAAAGACAAGAATAGGGGTTTAAATTTTTAAATTTTTTAAACGACAAACAATCCCAAAAAACAATAAAGGCCAATTTCAAAGTGTTTTAATTTTGAGTTCGGGGGAAAAATGGGGGCCCGGGAAAAAAAAACGTGGGTAATCGAGTCAAACTAAACCCAAAAAGTACAAACTTTGGGCCCAAATCTACAACGGAGTGATTTTTTTAATTTTGCAGATTTCGGGTGAAAAATGGTTTTTTTTGGTCTCACGGAAAAAACGACAAGATAGGAAAAAAAATTTTTTTATTTTTTTAACTTTAAATCATCCCCAGTAAAAAAGTCCAAAACAAGAAGGAATGTTTTTTTTGCAGATTTCGCGGGAAAAATTTGGGTTTTTTGGGCTCACGGAAAAACACAAAAGCTGGGAAATTTTTTTTACATTTTTTTTAATTGTGGTCAAAACACACCCAGCAATACATGTTTAATATAAAGCAACGGAGATATTTTTCAATTTTTCCGTTTTGCGGGGGAAATAGGTTTTCGGGGCCCCACGGAAAAACGACAAAACTAGGAAAATTTATTTTTAAATTTTTTAACTGTAGGTCAAACTACATCCCAAAATTACAAACAGTGCCTAATACTATAGCAACGGAGATGATTTTTCAAAATTTTCAGATTTTTCGGGAAAAATGGTTTTTTGGGCTCACGGAAAAAAGACAAAAGAGGAAAATTTATTTTACATTTTTTTTAATCTGAAGGGGAAACTAATCCAAACATTTCAAAACATTGTTTAAAAACTATAGCACGGAGATGAAATTTTTAATTTTTCAGAAATTTTGCGGGAAATTTTGGGGTTTTTTGGGCTCACGGAAAAACGACAAGACAGGAAAATTTTTTTTTCTTTTTGTAAAAAACGTTTTTTTTGGGTCAAATAATCAAAATGTAAAAATTGCCAAAATTTCGGGGGAAAATTTTTTTTTTTTTGGTTTTAAAAGCGGGAAAAAATGGTTTTTTGGGTTACGGGAAAAAAGACAAAACAGGGAAAAATTTTCTTTTTTAAAAGGAGGTAAATTCCAAAATTTTCAAAAAGGGGGAAAAAATAAAAAAGGTTTTTTTCAAAAGCGATTTGGGGAAATTTTTTTTTGGAAAACCAAAAAAACAGAAAAAATTTTTACATTTTTGAAACTTAGGAAAAATAAATGTCAAAATTGAATTTTTTGGGGAAAATGTTTTTTTAAATTTTTTAACGCGGGAAAAATGTTTTTTGGGGTTTCCCAAAAAAAACAAACAGGAAAATTTAATTTTCTTTTGAATTGTAGGCAAATAATCCCCTTTTCAAAAATTTCTTAAAGAAGGGGGTTTTTTCTTTTAACGCGGTAAATTTGGTTTTTTTGGTCTACAAAAAAACAAAATGGGGAAAAATTTTTCATTTTTTAATCTTTGGGGCAATAATAAATTCAATTTGGTAAAAAAAACCGGGTGTTTTTCGAACGCGTGAAATTGGTTTTTTTTTCCAGGAAAAAGACAAAAAGGAAAAATTTTTTATTTTTTAATCTTAGCAAAAAAAAAATGGGCAATTTGCAAAATTTGCCCAAGTGTTTTTTTTTGCAGAAACGCGGTGAAAATGGTTTTTTTTGGGGTTTAGGAAAAAAGACAAACAAAATTTTTTTTACATTTTTTTCTTTTCAAAATAAACCCCAAAAGAAATAATTGCCCCCCCCCCCCCCCCCCCCCCCCCCCCCCCCCCCCCCCCCCCCCCCCCCCCCCCCCCCCCCCCCCCCCCCCCCCCCCCCCCCCCCCCCCCCCCCCCCCCCCCCCCCCCCCCCCCCCCCCCCCCCCCCCAAAAAAAAAAAAAAAAAAAAAAAAAAAAAAAAAAAAAAAAAAAAAAAAAAAAAAAAAAAAAAAAAAAAAAAAAAAAAAAAAAAAAAAAAAAAAAAAAAAAAAAAAAAAAAAAAAAAAAAAAAAAAAAAAAAAAAAAAAAAAAAAAAAAAAAAAAAAAAAAAAAAAAAAAAAAAAAAAAAAAAAAAAAAAAAAAAAAAAAATTTTTCAGATTTCGCGGTGAAATATTTGGGTTTTCCGGGGTCTCACGGAAAAACACAGAGCTAGGGAAAATTTATTTTACATTTTTGTAATTTAGGGCAAACTACACCAAACATGTACAATACATGTGCCAAAAACAAAGCAACGGGGTTGATTTTTCAATTTTCAAAAATTTCGCGGTGAAATATGGTTTTTTTTTGGGTCTCACGGAAAAACGACAAGAGCTAGGAAAATTTATTTTACATTTTGTAATCTGTAGGTCAAACTACATCCAAACATGTACAATACATGTGCCTAAATACTATAACAACGGAGATGATTTTTTTAATTTTGCAGATTTTTGCGGTGAAATATGGTTTTTCGGGTCTCCACGGAAAAAAAGACAAGAGCTAGGAAAATTTATTTTACATTTTTTGAATCTGTAGGTCAAACTACATCCAAACATGTACAATACATGTTTCCTAAATACTAAGCAACGAGGGATTTATTTCAATTTTGCAGATTTCGCGGGGGAAATATGGTTTTTCGGGTCTCACGAAAAACGACAAGACAGGAAAATTTATTTTACATTTTTGTAATCTGTAGGTCAAACTACATCCATGCATGTCAATACATGTGCCCAAATACTATAGCAACGGAGATGATTTTCAATTTTTTGCAGATTTCGCGGTGAAATATGGTTTTCGGGTCCACGGAAAAACGACAAGAGCTAGGAAAATTTATTTTACATTTTTGTAATCTGTAGGTCAAACTACATTCCAAACATGTACAATACATGTGCCTAATACTATAGCAACGGAGATGATTTTCAATTTTGCAGATTTCGCGGTGAAATATGGTTTTTCGGGTCTCACGGAAAAACGACAAAGCTAGGGAAAATTTTTTTACATTTTTGTAATCTGTAGGTCAAACTAAAAATCCAAACATGTACAATACATGTGCCTTTAAATACTATAGCAACGGAGATGATTTTTCAATTTTGCAGATTTCGCGGGGAAATATGGTTTTCGGGTCTCACGGAAAAAGACAAGAGCTAGGAAAATTTATTTTTTACATTTTTGTAATCTGTAGGGCAAACTACATCCAAACATGTACAATACATGGCCTAAATACTATAGCAACGGAGATGATTTTTCAATTTTGCAGATTCGCGGTGAAATATGGTTTTTCGGGTCTCACGGAAAAACGACAAGAGCTAGGAAAATTTATTTTACATTTTTGTAACTGTAGGGCAAATTTCATCCAAACATGTCAAAAACATTTTTCCCAATATATAAACAACGGAGATGATTTTTCAATTTTGCAGATTTCGCGGTGAAATATGTTTTTTTTTCGGTCTCAACGGAAAAAACCCACAAGAGCTAGGAAAATTTTTTTACATTTTTGTAATCTGTAGGTCAAACTACATCCAACATGTAAACAGGCAATACTAAGAACGGGGGGGATATTTTTCAATTTGCAGATTTCGGGTGAAATAGGGTTTTTCGGGCCCACGGGAAAAACGACAAAAGCTAGGGAAAATTTTTTTTACATTTTGAAAACTGTGGTCAAAAATACATCCAAACATTACAAAAAAATGTGCCTAATTAAATTTGCAACGGAGAGATTTTTCAATTTTGCAGATTTCGCGGGGAAAAATGGGGTTTTCGGGTTTCCCCGGGAAAAAAAGACAAGGAGGAAAAAAATTTATTTTTACATTTTGTAATCTGTAGGCAAACTACACCAAACAGGCAAACATTGCCCAAATATATAGCAAAGGGGATGATTTTTCAATTTTGGGAACGGGGAAATAGGTTTTCGGGTTACAAAAAACGACAAGAGTAGGGGAAAATTTTTTTTACATTTTTTTAATCGATCAAATACATCCAAACGTCAATACATTGGGGTAATACTATAGAAAAGGAGATATTTTTAATTTTGATTTTCCCCGGGGGAAAATGGTTTTTTGGGCTCACGGGAAAAACGACAAGAGTAGGAAAAAAAAATTTTTAATTTTTTTTAATCTGAGGGAAACAATCCCCATGTCAATTCATGTGCCCAAAAAACTAAACAACGGAAGATGTTTTTATTTTTCAGATTTGCGGGGAAATATGGTTTTCGGGTCCACGAAAAACGACAAAGCTGGGAAAAATTTTTTTTTTTAAATTTTGTAACT
>JAMCCL010000645.1:0-21882 GCA_024516035.1 Bactericera cockerelli
GAAAAACAAAACTAAAGTGTTTTACAGGGTGAGACATAATTTTTTTGTGACACCCTGTATATGGGCAGTCAAAGAGACGTAAAATTAAATATAAAAACTAAATGTGCAAGAAAAACTTCGATTTTTAATTATATAAAAAAGTTATGGTGTTTTAACTAATATTGTCACATGGACCACCCTGTAGATATTTTCTTAAAACATCATATGGGTAGTCGAAACTGTCTAAAATTCAACGAGGAGTCCAAATCTGAAAGAAAAAAATGAATTCAAAAAGCCATTTTCAATTTTGTGTCTACACCTACCTACTTTTTATTTCTAGTTTTAAAATCATTCAGTGTGTACACCATATTGAAAATGGCTTCAAAATTCGTGTTTATTACTTGTTTTTCCCCACGATTCGAAGTCTTCGTTGAATTTTATACAACCTCGAGTACCCACAAGATAGTTTAAGAGAATATCTACAGGGTGGTCCATGCGACAATATTAGTTAAAACACCATAACTTTTTGATATCATTAAAAATCAAAGTTTTTCTTGCACATTTAGTTTTTATATTTAATTTTACGTCTCTTTGACTGCCCATATACAGGGTGTCACAAAAAAATTATGTCTCACCCTGTACAACACTTTAGTTTTGTTTTTCGATATGACTAACAAAAAATGTGTAAAATTAAGCGAGAATTATTAATCCTAAATAAAAAATTAAAAAAAATCAGTTTTAAAAAAAATCAAGTCAATATTTCACTTGTGAACCACCCTGTAGAAAAAAATTTGATGCCAATTGAAAGTGCGTGTTTTCATTACACAAACACTCTCTATTCTTGTTATCGAAAAAATTAAACAAACTTGAGTTATTCGAGATTTAGAAAAAAAATTGGTCGAAAAAAAACCACCCTGTATGTAAAATTTTTGTTTAAAAAAATACTTAGGAACCATTTAGAAGTAAAATTATCAAATAAAATTCAGGTCGATCCATTTAAAAATCCAAAGTTGACACCTCAATTTCTGACTTTTGAACCACCCTGTATAAAAAAAATTTCATGACTGAAACCGCATAATTAGACCATGTACCCTAGGATTTTTTATTTTTCAAAAACTCTTTCAGGGGCCGAGTAATTTGAGGTGTCCAAGTTTGGTGGGACACCCTGTATATATAAATGCGAAAGTTAACACTCAGTCACTCACTCATTCATCTCGATTTCTCAGTACTGGTATGTCCTAGGAGGCTGAAATTTGGCATGTAGGTTACTTTTAGGTCCAAGATGCGCACTAGGGATTTTGATATATTCTCACTGGGGCGTCCGCCGCGGGGGAAAAGGGGCGCATTTACACGGAAAAACGCGCTTTTTCATATTTTCACCTTTTCATCACTGTTTCTCCGTACCGGTAAATTTCTGGAGGCTGAAAGTTGGTATATAGGTTGACTATATATTGTAGATAGATGTGCAATAAGAAAGGAGTTTACTATATTCCGACTGGGGCGCCACCCGCGGGGAAAAGGGCGAGTCCTAAAAATTGGATGGGCGACACATTTTTTTTTATACGTTTTTTCGACCTAGATGACATTTTTTCTCGAAATTTGTCGCGACGACCTATTAACTCAAAGCGAGAAAGTTTTAGGCAAGAGTTTGAGCTTTCAATTGACATATCGATCGTGAATTTCTGATGAGCCACACCCAGCCTGAGCTGGGATATCAGAAGTAAAAAAAGGCTTTAATAAGTTGAGTACTTATATGAGTTGTGGTGTATGTATATAACTATGTATAAAGTTGAAAAACACCACTTTAATATAATAGAAGATCGACTTATATGAGATACGAGTGATTAAAAACGCAAAACTTTTTGTACCTCAGGTGTTAAATTTATTTATAAAATGCCCTTTGGAAATGAAAGAATCTTTCAGCATTGAGGCCTTGGTTTTTCAGGACGGCTTGTGTTCTTAGCAATGTCTGGGGGGATTCTTTGGGCGAGGTACACCATCCGTTTCATTTTTCAAACTAGAGCTGTGTCATTGTAACCCATCTGTTTCTTTTCCTTGCAGAAGAGTGGCAGGCATTCCTAGTGTGGATCACTAGAGAGCAAGTCCTGGAGTTCTAGGTATATCTTCCCATCCTCCACTCTTCAACAGGAAGAGTAAGGAGGGAGCACTAGAGAGCATATCCTGGAGTTCTAGGTATATCTTCCCATCCTCCACTCTTCAACAGGAAGAGTAAGGAGGGAGCACTAGAGAGCAAGTCCTGGAGTTCTAGGTATATCTTCCCATCCTCCACTCTTCAACAGGAAGAGTAAGGAGGGAGCACTAGAGAGCAAGTCCTGGAGTTCTAGGTATATCTTCCCATCCTCCACTCTTCAACAGGAAGAGTAAGGAGGGAGCACTAGAGAGCAAGTCCTGGAGTTCTAGGTATATCTTCCCATCCTCCACTCTTCAACAGGAAGAGTAAGGAGGGAGCACTAGAGAGCATGTCCTGGAGTTCTAGGTATATCTTCCCATCCTCCACTCTTCAACAGGAAGAGTAAGGAGGGAGCACTAGAGAGCAAGTCCTGGAGTTCTAGGTATATCTTCCCATCCTCCACTCTTCAACAGGAAGAGTAAGGAGGGAGCACTAGAGAGCAAGTTCTGGAGTTCTAGGTATATCTTCCCATCCTCCACTCTTCAACAGGAAGAGTAAGGAGGGAGCACTAGAGAGCATGTCCTGGAGTTCTAGGTATATCTTCCCATCCTCCACTCTTCAACAGGAAGAGTAAGGAGGGAGCACTAGAGAGCATGTCCTGGAGTCTAGGTATATCTTCCCATCCTCCACTCTTCAACAGAAGAGTAAGGAGGGAACTAGAGAGCAAGTCCTGGAGTTCTAGGTATATCTTCCCATCCTCCACTCTTCAACAGGAAGAGTAAGGAGGGAGCACTAGAGAGCAAGTTCTGGAGTTCTAGGTATATCTTCCCATCCTCCACTCTTCAACAGGAAGAGTAAGGAGGGAGCACTAGAGAGCATGTCTGGAGTTCTAGGTATATCTTCCCATCCTCCACTCTTCAACAGGAAGAGTAAGGAGGGAGCACTAGAGAGCAAGTCCTGGAGTTCTAGGTATATCTTCCCATCCTCCACTCTTCAACAGGAAGAGTAAGGAGGGAGCACTAGAGAGCAAGTCCTGGAGTTCTAGGTATATCTTCCCATCCTCCACTCTTCTACAGGAAGAGTAAAGAGGGAGCACTAGAGAGCATGTCCTGGAGTTCTAGGTATATCTTCCCATCCTCCACTCTTCAACAGGAAGAGTAAGGAGGGAGCACTAGAGCATGTCCTGGAGTTCTAGGTATATCTTCCCATCCTTTACTCTTCAACAGGAAGAGTAAGGAGGGAGCACTAGAGAGCATGTCCTGGAGTTCTAGGTATATCTTCCCATCCTCCACTCTTCAACAGGAAGAGTAAGGAGGGAGCACTAGAAGCCATGTGCAAGATTTCCACTTTGCAACAATGATGGTTCAGGTTTTCAGGTGCTAGTACATACATAGTTTTGGTACAGGTATTTCTCTGAACTCTTCTTTCTTTTATGATAATCTCGTTTGCTATGAATTTTCATACTGTTGTGATTTTTTTGTTCTTTTTCTTTTAACATTTTTAGTTTGATTGTTTTTTTTTTTTTTCTTCTTCTTTATTTCTTTATATTGATTGACCTTTAAAAAATTTGGCAGATCCATGTCTTTAAACTTTTTTTTTTATTAGTTTCTTGTTTTCTAGGAATTTTCATTGAATGTTGTGATGATGATGATGGTATTGTATAGTATTTTTTTTTTAATATCTTCGCTTTTATGTATTTTCGGTTCTCTTGTTGAAATCTTCGTAATGCTATCTTTAATTTATGTTCTGGAGTTAGAATGTAAACAGCTTTGGTGGAGGCATCTTTCTGAACTCTTCTTCTGTGATTTTCTGGTTTGCTATGAATTTTGAAACTGTTTTGATGTTAATCGTATTTTATATGTTTTGTATTTTTTTTTTTTTTTTTTTTTTTCTCAATTTTTTCTTCTTCTTCTTCTTTTTTTATTTTTTTACCATAGTAGTTATTTTTTTAATATTCATATTGCCATCTTGGATGTTCGTTTTGGCATTGGTAAAAATAAAATTTTGGTGGTGATTTTTTTTAAACTTTCCTTTGGTAAATGTCTTGTTTGCTATGAATTTTGATTGAGAGTTGTGATGATGTCGTCTTTTTTGTACTTTGAATTTTGTTAATAATCATCAATACATCAAATTTTAATGATTAGCAGCAGGACGTTGAATTTTGAAGATCAGCAGAACGTAGAATTTTGAAGATCAGCACATGAATTCTGAAGTAGAAGCAAGTAGAATTTTGACAATCAGCAGTACGATAAATTTTGAGAAGCAGCAGCAAGTAGAATTTGGATAATCAGCAGCAAGTATAATTTTGACAATCAGCAGCACGTAGAATTTGGATAATCAGCAGCAAGTAGAATTTGGATAATCAGCAGCAAGTAGAATTTGGATAATCAGCAGCAAGTAGAATTTTGACAGTCAGCAGTACGATAAATTTTGAGAAGCGAGCACAGATAGAATTTGGATAATCAGCAGCAAGTAGAATTTGGATAATCAGCAGCAAGTAGAATTTGGATAATCAGCAGCAAGTAGAATTTGGATAATCAGCAGCAAGTAGAATTTTGATAATCAGCAGCACGTAAAATTTTGAGAATCAGCAGCAAGTAGAATTTGGATAATCTGCAGCAAGTAGAATTTGGATACTCAGCAGCACGTAGAATTTGGATAATCAGCAGCAAGTAGAATTTGGATAATCAGCAGCAAGTAGAATTTGGATAATCAGCAGCAAGTAGAATTTTGATAATCAGCAGCACGTAAAATTTTGAGAATCAGCAGCAAGTAGAATTTGGATAATCAGCAGCAAGTAAAATTTGGATAATCAGCAGCACGTAGAATTTTGACAATCAGCAGCACGTAGAATTTGGATAATCAGCAGCAAGTAGAATTTGGATAATCAGCAGCAAGTAGAATTTGGATAATCAGCAGCACGTAAAATTTTGAGAATTAGCAGCAAGTAGAATTTGGATAATCAGCAGCAAGTAGAATTTGGATAATCAGCAGCAAGTAGAATTTTGACTATCAGCAGCACGTAGAATTTGGATAATCAGCAGCAAGTAGAATTTGGATAATCAGCAGCAAGTAGAATTTGGATAATCAGCAGCAAGTAGAATTTTGATAATCAGCAGCACGTAAAATTTTGAGAATCAGCAGCAAGTAGAATTTGGATAATCAGCATCAGAACATCAATTTCGAAACTCAGAATTTTGAGGTAGAAGCAAGTAGAATTTTGAGAAGCAGCAACAGTACATTGAATTTTGGAATTGAAGTTGCAATTGAAGATGTGAATAGTTTATTCTGTTTTTACGTTTACACCTACTTTTAATTTTGATGTGTTGTGAAATGGTAATTGAAGACTTTTAATTTTGATGTGTTGTGAAGTGGTAATTGAAGAACTAAGTTTTTTCATTGATATTTGTTTGATTTTATTAGTGGCACAAAAAAAGTTGTGCATTTATTTGGCCACTATTCTAACTCTTATCTACATGAATCATTTCTACCAATATTAATATTATTTCCATACATTCACTAAAGAGGTACACAGGCCAGTTGATATTATAGTTGACACATCTTAGAAACTGCTCAGTGTCAAAGTTTGGAGTTACTTTTTTTTTATTCTTTATTAGATACAAAAGGACATTATGTACAATTGTACATAATGTACATACTAATAATAATTTTAACATTGAAAAAATGAAAAAAACAATATCTATATATTCTATATATATAAATGCGAAAGTTAACACTCAGTTACTCACTCATTCATCTCGATTTCCCAGCACTGGTATGTCCTAGGAGGCTGAAATTTGGCATGTAGGTTACTTTTAGGTCCAAGATGCGCCCTAAGATTTTGAAATATTCCCACTGGGGCGCCCGCCGCGGGGGAAAAAGGGGCGCATTTACACGGAAAAACGCGCTTTTTCATATTTTCACCTTTTTATCACTGTTTCTCCGTACCGGTAAATTTCTGGAGGCTGAAAGTTGGTATATAGGTTGACTATATATTGTAGATGTGCAATAAGAAAGGATTTTACCAAATTCCGACTGGGGCGCCAGCCGCGGGGAAAAGGGCGGGTCCTAAAAAAAATGTGTCGCCCATCCAGGCGACACATTTTTTTTATACGTTTTTCGACCTAAATGACATTTTTTCTCGAAATTTGTCGCGACGACCTATCAACTCAAAGCGAGAAAGTTTTAGGCGAGGGTTTGAGCTTTCAATTGACATATGGATCGTGAATTTCTGATGAGCCGTTCTTGAAAAACGTCAGGTAAGGTAAAAAAATGGATGGGTAACACGTAAAATATTCACGTTTTTTGACCTAAATGACATTTTTTCTACAAATTTGTAGTAAGAACCTATCAACTCAGAGTGAGAAAGTTTTAGGCAAGGGTTTGAACTTTCATTCGAAATATCGATCGCAAAATTCTGATGAGCCTGTCTTAAGCTACGCCGGGTAAGGACAAAATATTCAAGTTTTTCGACACATATTCTGTGTGTGTGTGTGTTTTGTGTGTGTGTGTTTGTGTGTGTGGTGTTTGTGTGTGTGTGTGTGTCTGATGGGCTGGCGAAGCTGCGGGTGTAAACCCGCTAGTAGATATATATTAGGGAGTTCAGGTTTGTCTTGCTAGGGGATGTTAATGGGATACGGTACCATTAATGTAAGACCAATACACAAGACAGGGTATAAACGTCGTGATATGACCATACAGTTAAAAGCGACGTTCAATCCAAATTTAAAAAAGCCAAGAAGTACATTAGCTAAGAAGTACATTAGAGACAGTACTTACAACATGTTCTACATGAATCTAATATGTACAAAGATGAGTAAAAAAAAAAAATGTTAATCTGTGATTCAGTACTGTATCCAAAATATACTAGGTATCATTTAGATTTTTTACTGAACTAAAATGTTTGGATTTTTTTTTTTCACAAACAGATTTTTGTAAGAAATAATAATAATAATATCGTCTTATTTATACTGCCCGATTAGGACTATTAAAGTCCCATTATTCCAGCAGTAAGCCCAAGACATATTATTATGTGGCATCCCAAATGGGATGATAACTTGTTATGTCCCGGCTGGGTTTCGAACCCACGACCTCTGGAACCTTTGGATTCACAGAGTGCCGCCTTTACCACTGAGCTACCGGGACAGACTGGACATTACGTACATCTCCTGTCCTCCTCGCGCGGACACTCGGCACGGGGCGACACGCTCACGTCACAGTGCTTCTCATCCGAGCCGTCCACACAGTCGTACCGCCCATTGCACCACACCTCATTGGGCACACACTGCAGGTTGCTGCACCGCTTGTCACTCGAGCGAGGGCACGGCTGACCGAGCTGTCGAAACATTAATATAATAAAGTTAGTTAAAGTTATCATATTTGTGTTAATCACTTACATGATATCACAACTAGTTAGTTAAAGTTATCATATTTGTGTTAATCACTTACATGATATCACAACTAGTTAGTTAAAGTTATCATATTTGTGTTAATCACTTACGTGATATCACAACTACTCAAACTCGCTTTACTAAATCCACGCTGAAACCGTGACTTGAACCACCGACCTCCAGGTTACAAGTCCATCGCCTTACCGTTCGAGCTACTGAGGTCATTAATATAATAAAGAAAATCCATTTTTCACTATATAATAATGACAAGATGATACCCTGGCGTAATGGTTGTGACTACTGCTCGTATTCCAGAGTTCCCGAGTTCAACTCCCGGTTGGGGCAGACCCTCCAAACACGTGAGGCTGGTATATCCGGCCCTACCCAGGCTGGGTGAGGTTAATGTGGGTAGCTGGTACGATTCTCAGAGAATGGAGGTTAAAACCCCCGTGCTGACTATTTTAGTCAGGACGTTAAAACCAAATAGGATCAACTGGTCACAATAGATCTAATTATAGGTCGCAGTGTTGATTGTAAGGGTTTCACTGAAAACCCTGCAACCAGGTCAGATAAAAATAATATTACTTACATCTTGATGAATAAGACGACGGACTTGAAGCCTGGAGGTTGATGGTTCGAGTCCAAGTTTGAGTATCTGTGATTTCACGAGTGTGATTAACAGAAATATTTTTTTTTTTTTTTATTATTTTTTTTTTTTAATTTATTTATTTATTTAATAACAGGGTAACATATACAAAGGTATTTTTCCTAAGCTAAAGCTTCTAAGAAAAGATTATAACATCTTAATTATTAACAATGAATTGTAGATAAAAAGATAGGTAGGTATAAATACAATAAGTAGTTCCTAAATAAAAGTAGGTATTATTAGGTAATATTTAATATTAAGCGATTTTCTATTCAATAGATATAGATTTCATTTTTAGATATAATGTTTCTTTCAAAGTTTTATAATTGATAATGTTCAATGTTTCCTCATTTAAAGAGTTTAAAATATGTGGTACAAAATAATCAGGTAACCTCTTTCCATATTTCGAGTTAATACGAATGATGGAGAATTTTTTCCTCCTCAATAAATACTTATTTTCTGATTTTTTCCTATAATTCATACAAAAGAAATACTTTAGAGATAACAGAAACTTGTGCAATTCATGGACGTTTAAGATATTATTAATGCAATGATCATTATTCTGTGAAAAGATATTTTTTAGTACATTTTTTTGTAGGGATATAATAGGCTTAGTGGTGCTTTTAGCAGCAAAACCATAACAGAAAATACCATACCTTAGGACAGACTCAAATATAAACATTACTTTTTTAGGAGCACACATTTTTACATGTTTAAGTCTATAGCTGATTACTCTTAGTTTTGCTAACATTTTTTCTATATGATATTTAAAATTAAAACTACTATCAATGAAAATCCCCAAATACTTTTCAACATTGCTGAATTCCAATTCCAGACAAGAACATGAATGATACAAGTTGGTATGTAAACAGCTTCTTGTGTGACATTTTAACTTGGAATATATGTTTGGGAGTTTTTTATGAGGGCTTTTTATTATCATTACCTTAGTTTTGGAAAAGTTCATAAATATCTCATTGATAAACATCCATTTTTGAATAAGGATCAGATCTGATTGGAGTTTCTGAATAGCAGTGTTTAGGTCAGAATTTACTGACACAACAGCCAAGTCATCAGCAAATTGATAGAGATGGCACTTAATTTGAAGACATTTCATATCTGAAGCATAGATATTGTAAAAGCCAGGGGAGAGGATACTCCCCTGGACCAAACCGTACGTTACAGCTTTTTCAGAACTATATAAATTTCCCACTTTTGTCATTTGTGTTCTATCAGTTAAATAATTTTCAATGAGGCGCAAAGTTTTGTTTGCAACACCGCAATTTTCAAGTTTTTTTATGATAATTGCATGATCCAAAGTACAAAACGCCTTCACTAGATCAATATAGGCAACCACGCAATACATCTTACTATCCAGAGCTTTGTTAATCACACATGAAAATTCAGTAAGCAGCGTATCCGTGCTTTTTTTAGGTCTAAACCCATGTTGAAAATCAGGAATAATACCACTATTTTCGATGAAGGGTTGAACCTTCTCATTTATGAGCTTTTCCAAAACCTTGGCTAGAGTAGGTACGTTCCCGATTGGACGGTACATTTTTATATCATTTTTTGGTCCTTTTTTGTGCAAAGGGCTAATAAGTGAGATTTTCAAGTCAGGAGGTACAATACCGGTATCCAAAATTAAGTTAAAAAACCTTAATAACATATGACAAAGAATCTGAAAATTTTTCTTAATATCTATCATTCGAATGGAATCGAGCCCAGGGCTAGTACACTTTACATTAGAGATGACCTTCTCCAAATCGTTCATAGTAATATGTGACCAATATAAAGACCTATCGTTACAGTTAGGTACGAACTCATCATCAGCCAGTATTAAGGTAGGGCCTAGATTTGATTGTTTTACTTCATTTACCTCATCGATAAAACTATTATTGAAATCATTGCATAGAACTTGAGAGTCAAATGAATGAGGGAAATGCTTCCTCAATGTTTCAAAAGAAGATTTGTTTTTTCTTCTACCCATAATTTCATTTGTTAATGCCCATGTTTTCTTGATATGATATCTATTTCTCTCTCTCTTAATAACAAAACGGTAATTTAAATATTTAATCCAATAGATACTAGGGATATCAGGTTTGTTTTGCTAGGAAACGTTAAAGATACATGGTACTATTAACGTGAGACCAAAAAACAATAGTAAAAAAATTGGTTCATACAGGTTCAATTGAACAAACTCAACTGTGGGGACAAATTTGAACGATGCCACTCCAGAGAGATTTAGGAAAAGGCTAAGTGGCAAGAAGAAGATGCAATAGATATCAGTTAGGTGTGGAATTTATATGAATACTTTTCCACAAATAAGTACCTACATCACTAGGAAGTTCTATAACTCTCAGGTAGTCTGGCCTTCTCACTACTGAGAGAGGGGACGCCGCAGACTTAGACAACTCTCAGGTAGTCTGGACTTCTCACTACTGAGAGAGGGGACGCCATAGACTTACCGTCTCCAGAAGATGCACTAGATATCAGTTAGGCTGGTGTAGAATTTATATGAATACTTTTCCACAAATAAGTACCCACATCACTAGGAAGTTCTATAACTCTCAGGTAGTCTGGCCTTCTCACTACTAAGAGAGGGGACGCCGCAGACTTACCGTCTCCAGTTCAGGCTCCGGACACATCCACTTCTCACTACTGAGAGAGGGGACGCCGCCCTAGACTTACCGTCTCCAGTTCTGACTCCGGACACATCCACTCGTCACTTCCATCCTCACAGTCGAAGCTACCGTCGCACCTCTGAGACAGTCGGAAGCATTCGACTCGGCTCGTGATACATCGGATCTCTCCGGGACACTGACGGTGACACCTGTTGAATAAGTTCGGAAAATAAAATAATATAATATATACATAGTAATAATGCTTTTTCTTTGTGTTAATATGTCACAATTTTAGTGGGTAGCGCAGAATCATAGGACTTTACCACTCACGAGGTATGAGTGGACCCCGAACATCCAAGTACAGAGCAGAAAAAATCCTCCCCGGCTGGGAATCGAACCCAGGTCACCATGTGTGCAATGCCTAGCGCGCTAACTCGCTCTGCCACAGTGACTACGGAAAATAAAATATAAAATTCTAGCGGGTTACGCCCGCCACTTCGCCAGTCCATCATACACGGAAGAGAATGCCGTTGGCATTAGCACCGCCCTTGATCAAGTTTTGTTTTGTTAATTTTAATTTCTATGTATGTATATATTCTATGTTATTTGTAAATAAAACTTGATCCAACATGTTTAAAAAAAAAAAAAAAAAACACAAGTACTCTCGCGATACCATCCCTCCCCCAGCTGTTGCCAAACTGGGCACAACAACAGCCAGGGGAATTCGACCTTTTTTTGGATCCTCTATACACTAAAATTGATTGTTTTCAAATTTCAGTGCTACTATTGTTTAAAAGTCAATACAGCAAACAGTGTTCTTTGACATTAGTATAACTGAAACCACGTCCTCTTGAGAATAAATCAACTCATTCCTTACAACACAACAAATCTGATCAAGTGATCAAAAACTAAAGCACAAAAGACAGAAAATTCAAATCGTGAATGAAAATCTCCAAACCACTAGAAACATTGAAAATGTAAGGTTTTCTTCAAGTCGTTTTCAACTGCATGGTCATATCACGACAATGAAGAGTACTTCATTCACTGGATACTCACAAATCAGATACTCAAATTAACCTAGAAGGGCGAAAAATAGCCATCAAGAGGGTTCGAATTTGAATGGTCACCCCTCTAAAGGTAGGATCACACTATCTAAAGGTAGGATATGGCACATATAATATGTATATGGCTCTCACACGATGCCATATAATGTGGCAAAAAACTCTTTGACATTGTATGTCTTCCCCCTTGCCATAGACAAGCCTGCCAGTCGTCACCATAGTTATCATATTGTAGACCATGTGTGTGATGAAACATTCACACGAATGCCATAGATCCTGCCATACGTCTATGGCATCATAGAAAAAAATTGTCGAAAAAAAAAAAAAAAAAAAAAAAAACCCAAATAGTTCTATGGTCATGTAAACAAAGACCGATCACACGCTATGGCAAGGGAGATAGCCATATTATAATTATGTTGCTCTGACATATCATGTGATCCTACTGAGCGTGCGATTAGCTCAGTGGTTAAGCTCTCGCTTGCCATGAGGAAGGTCCCGGGTTCGATCCCCCGTGCCGACAAAAATTTGTATTCTTTATTTGGTTACAATTGTTTGTAAGGGATACCTTGCGGTACGCTCGTGTTGACCCAGCACCTAATTGGGAAGTATTGTATCAATTCTCGCCCATCAGAGGGGAGGCATACTACGGGATGGGTAGGCTGCAACACAGACCACAAGCGTCTACAGTAGCTCCTGTTTCATGGCTACGAAATAAAAACGGCTGTGAAACACTCATCTTTAAAAAAAAAAAAAACTACCTTTAGTCCTAACCTCCATGGGCGTGGCCTAGACCGTTACTCACCCCAGCTCGTCCATGCCACTAGCACAGTCCAGCCTATCATCACAGCGCTTGTCCAGGCCGATGGGTTCTCCATGGATTGACTTGCAGAGAGCTGCTGAGGCAGAAAGAAGCGAGGTGTTTTCATTAGCTAAGATGTACATTAGTTACTTTGGTTTGGGTGGAAGAGATTGCCACAGGCGATAACCCCGCCCTTTAGGTAGGACATCAACTTTATTCTCTTTTTTTTTTTTTTCTTTATTCAATCTATTTTTTTCCCCTTATAATTTCAATGTATTGTTCTGTCAATATTGTACTTTGTCCTTACCTAATAAAGCATAATATAATAATAATACATTAGAAATTGAATCTAATATGTACAAAGATTAGTGGAAAAGATGTTAATCTGTGATTCAGTACTATATGGAAATTTTTGTGTTTCATTTCTGTATCTAGGTGTTATCAGTTGGACCTTGGTAATACAAGTAAAGAGTTTAGAGAGAGAGAGAGAGAGAGAGAGAGAGAGAGAGAGAGAGAGAGAGAGAGAGAGAGAGAGAAAGAGAGAAAGAGAAGAAAAAGAGAAGAAAAGAGAGAGAAAAAATATACAGGGTGTCCCACCAAACTTGGACACCTCAAATTACTCGGCCCCTAAAAGAGTTTTTGAAAAATAAAAAATCCTAGGGTACATGTGCTAATTATGCGGCTTCAGTTATGAATTTTTTTTTTATACAGGGTGGTTCAAAAGTCAGAAATTGAGGTGTCAACTTTCGATTTTTAAATGGATCGACCTGAATTTTATTTGATAATGTTACTTCTAAATAATTTCTGAGTACTTTTTTAAACAAAAATATTACATACAGGGTGGTTTTTTTTCGACCAATTTTTTTTCTAAATCTTGAATAACTCAAGTTCGGTTAATTTTTTCGATAACAAGAAGAGAATGTGTTTGTGTAATGAATACACGCACTTTCAATTGGCATCAAATTTTTTTATACAGGGTGGTTCACAAGTGAAATAATGACTCGATTTTTTTTAAAACATAGTTTTTTTAAATTTTTATTTAGAATTAATAATTCTCGTCTAATTTTACACATTTTTCGTTAGTCATATCGAAAAACAAAACTAAAGTGTTGTACAGGGTGAGACATAATTTTTTTGTAACACCCTGTACATGGGCATTCAAAGTGACGCAAAATTAAATATAAATACTAAATATGCAAGAAAAACTTTGATTTTTAATTAAACTAAAAAGTTATGGTGTTTTAACTAATATTATCTCATGGACCACCCTGTAGATATTTTCTTAAACTATCATGTAGGTACTCTAAGTTGTATAAAATTCAACGATAACTTCGAATCATGTGGGAAAAAAAAGTAAAAAACACGAATTTGAAGCCATTTTCAATTTGGTGTCCACACTGAATGATTTTAAAACTTAAAATAAAAAGTAGGTAGGTGTAGACACAAAATTGAGCATGGCTTTTTGAATTAATTTCTTTTCTTTCAGATTTGGACTCCTCGTTGAATTTTAGACAGTTTCGACTACCCATATGATGGTTTAAGAAACTATCTACAGGGTGGTCCATGCAACAATATTAGTTAAAACACCATAACTTTTTAGTTTAATTAAAAATCAAAGTTTTTCTTGCATATTTAGTCTTTATATTTAATTTTGCGTCTCTTTGACTGCCCATGTACAGGGTGTTACAAAAAAATTATGTCTCACCCTGTACAACACTTTAGTTTTGTTTTTCGATATGACTAACGAAAAATGTGTAAAATTAGACAAGAATGATTAATCCTAAATAAAAAATTAAAAAAACTCGGTTTTAAAAAAAATCAAGTCATTATTTCACTTGTGAACCACGCTGTATAAAAATTTTTGATGCCAATTGAAAGTGCGTGTATTCATTACACAAACACATTCTATTCTTGTTATCGAAAAAAATTAACCGAACTTGAGTTATTCAAGATTTAGAAAAAAAATTGGTCAAAAAAAAACCACCCTGTATGTAATATTTTTGTTTACAAAAGTACTCAGAAATCATTTAGAAGTAAAATTATCAAATAAAATTCAGGTCGATCCATTTAAAAATCGAAAGTTGACACCTCAATTTCTGACTTTTGAACCACCCTGTATAAAAAAAATTTCATAACTGAAACCGCATAATTAGCACATGTACCCTAGATTTTTTTATTTTTCAAAAACTCTTTCAGGGGCCGAGTAATTTGAAGTGTCCAAGTTTGGTGGGACACCCTGTATATATAGAGAGAGAGAGAAAAAGAGACTCACGACAGTGCATCTCATCGGATTTATCTTCACAGTCGGGCACTCCGTTGCAGTGCTGCTCTCTGGAGTAACAGTCGCCCGAGGCACACTTGTGAGGACAAGTGAGGGAGGACAGGCCGTGGCTGCAGTTCTTCTCATCAACCCCGTTGTCACAGTCGGCAACAGAGTCGCACGCCTGGGTGCGGTTGTCATAACATTGAACGTCGGGGTAGATGCCACACATTACCTTGCCGTGGGTTCGGCACCATTCTGAAATGAAGCAAGTACATAGTACATATCATGAATATCACGATACAACTTATAAGACACATTGGGTTGAGATAACTTGTTTACCGATCATCACATCGCTTGTCCAGCCCTAGTAGGTAATAGATAACTTGTTTTGGAAGAGAATGCCGAAGCCATTATCACCACCCTTGATCAGGCTTTGTTTATATTTATTTCTTAACTTATTACCATGTTCATTGTATATAAAAAAATGTAAATAAAGCTTGATCGAATTGTTTAAAAAAAAAAAATACAGGCACACACACACACATACCTGTGGACTAATGGCTCAAACTTTAGATTTAAGCTCTGGGGACCCTAAAACATGTTATGGCTCTTAAATGGCTATCGAAATTTTTGAATGATTTCATTACTTTCTTTCTATAAGAAAAAGAAAGTAAAAAAACAAAGTTGACCATCAGGTGACCTAAAGAAGACACCTGACAAAATTCAAAAGGTTACTAATATATGTCAAATGTCCCCAAAAACGTTAGGAAAACCACCAAAAATATTGTTCTTCAGATATTTGACTGTCTCAAAGATAATGAGACACCTTTTATATTTTTTTTATTATTATTTATGAATGCATGAGTAAGTGGTTAGTGAGTGAGTTTTGCATTCATCAGTATAGATTTTTGATAATGCTACAATTTAGATGAGGAACATGTTGGACTAACTCTTCCTGAGTCAGACTACTGTTGTACTTCATGTTTAGAGTCCCTTCGTACAACTAGTCAACTCCCTGTTTGTAGTCTCCTACTATACATTGATTACGCCAGCATCGGTGGCGTAACGGTTATGACTGACTACTGCCCGTAGTCCAGAGATCCTGAGTTCGGTTCCCGGTTGGAGCAGACTTTTCGCACAGAAAATTCTGTTCCCTCTGAACATGTGAGTCTGGTATTTCCGACCCTACCCAGGAGGGGTGAGGGTAATGTGGGTAGCTGGTACGATTCCCAGCGAATGGAGGGCAAAAACCCCGTCCTGTCTACCTTAAGTCAGGACGTTAAAACCCGGTAGACGGGTGTTTATTGACGGATTTAGCCCTATTTACATTTTCAAATAAAATAACAGTTAAAATAAAATTTTGCAAATATGACAAATTACTGAAATATATAAATAAAAAAAACACTGTGAAATACTTCGGTAGAAAAAAAAGAAAAGAAAGATAATTACAGAAAAGATAATAAATTATAAGAAAAGATAATTATCAATTTCATAACTGGTTATTGACTTCACGCATCATCCTGTTCAAAGGCAGATGGTAAGAATAATTGGTGACACACTGGTCAACTCTAAAGGTCTTTGGTTGTCTCAACCGTCGATGACAGTCAAATGTGATCAATCCCAAGAGCTCAGCACAATCTACATCTCCAGTGATCAATTTTCGAAGAAAAGTACTATCTTGATCTTTTCTGCGGTCTTTAAGGAGTGCTGATATCGATAGCGAAAATAAGAGATGAATCTCTTCTGCACTCGCTCTAGAATTATAACATGCACTTTATAATAAGGCGACCATACAGAACAAGCGTACTCTAGGAGAGATCTTACCAAGGATTTGAAAAGAAGACTAAAGGCATCAGAAGACAGATCCTTAGAATTCCTACACACATAGCCGAGAAGACGATGGCATTTCATGGAGAGATTGGTGATATGAGGAACAAAAGAGAGCTTTGAGTCTAAGATAACACCCAAATCCTTGATTTGGTTAACTCGGGAGAGAGAATGAGAGCTGATGGAATAGATGAAATCAAATGATTTACCACGAGAGAATTCAACAATAAAGCACTTATGAAGAGATAGACTCTGACCATTGGCAGTCAACCATGAATAAAAGGCATCAAGATCTTTCTGAAGTAGGTGACAATCAGAAATGCCACTAACTGTCCTAAACAACTTCACATCGTCAGCAAACATCAAAACCGAAGAAATAGAATCAATGGACATGAAAGGAGCCTAGACATAGGATCTAGGCGTCCATAGAATTCTCTCACCACCGTGATTTAAGTATCAATACCTATCTCACGGACACGGAATTATCATATTATACATTTATTAATTCACTTACCGTAACAGTTGTGTTCATCAGACTTGTCGGCACAATCTGGCTTGTTGTCACATCGCCATCTGTTCTCAAGACAGGCTCCATTGCTGCATTGAAACTGAGAGGCATCACAGCGGGAGTTGTTCACTGTATTCAACAGAGATTCATTTGTGAACTTTATCAGATTTTCAATATTTAATTAATTCCTTGCAACGGGCAAATCTCAGAAAGTACTAATCAGACTAATCAGACAAACCACGTTAATTCGTAAAACAAAAACAAAACAAAAAAACTACTTGCCCCTCTAATTTTATCCATAATGTAAAGTTTTTTTCGCCAATGTGATCCATTCACGAGGAAGTATTGCGTCTTTTATTGACAGTGTATTTTAATTATGATTATAAAATCAAACATATTTTGAGGAGCTGACTTTGAATCTGAAGAGATTCAACAATAAATTCCTTGAGTGCTGTTCATTACACACAAAAGAAATCCAGATTTTTTTGTCTTCCTAAAGCACAATGTGTTCTTCAAGATTACCTTGGAAAAACAACACTCACAATACTCCAGTATTTCAGATAACAAATAACATTAACTCTGTTTACAATACATTTTTGCAGGTGTTCTCATGATATTGCATTTACCAGTTTGTCGAGCTTTCTCTATTTTTTCTTTATCTCTCACAGTATTATGTTCTGCATGTTTCCTCTCATATTAACATATTTTTCAAATTTCTAAAATAAAAAAAAACCAATGGTACACCTTCATGTTAGATATTGACATAGAAACTCACCTAGACGATATTCCAAATGGAATCCACGTCTTGGACTTTCAGCAAATGTTCTTAACTTGATAGTGGTCTCTCCTGCGTGAGGTGACACTGAATAGAAGCCGTACTTTAGCAGACTTGCGATCTCCTCACTTGATGAGCCATCACTACAATAGTGCCGAAGACCCATGCCTCCAGGAGAAGGCACAGAGATATAGTTCTTCTTACAGCAGAAGTGGGGTGATTTGTGGCTGCAGTCAACATCCATATCTAGACTCAAATCATGGAACCTATTGGTAACAAAAATAAATGGGAAATAATACTTAGAAAGTTCAGAATCATAATAATAAAGTGTTTGGTTATAGAATATTATGAATATAACATAATTAAATTATTAAGCTAATTTTATTCAACTATCAAAACTGACAAAACCAAACCTAGTTCATAAAATAAATGCAGCTGAAAATGACGATATCCAACAGAGGTGGAATGTTGAATACATCTAATTACTGAGAACATGAATTGGTTACATTTGTTTTAAAATAAATCCATCCTCACCATAGTATTCCAAGTTTTGCTGGCTCTACCCCACCCCACTTAGCCTTGGTGAGTTTAATTTGAGTCACTCCGTTGTTTGCCCACACAATACTGGGATAAAGCTCTCAGCTCTCATGGTAGCCAGAGAGTGGATTGGTGACTCAGCACTTCTACCACTGTCTTTACCCTTTATGGTGGAAAAATGTGTAAACAAAGAGATGTCCAAAAAAATTGTTAAAATTTCATGGAAATTTAAAATAAATGAATTCTCACTTTTTTAATGGTCTACAGACAAATGAACAAAAGTGGCTGCATGTTATATATTTTTTTTTTTTTTTTTAACTCAATATAGATTTTTTCCACTACATTAGATGACTAATTAATTGGCCCAAGTATCTGTCTGGTAATCCATAGGTCGCAGGTTCGAAACACAACTGAGACATGACAAGTTATCCTCTCATTTGGGATTTTGACAACATAATAATATATCTTGGGCTTACAGCTGGAATAATAGTATTCATTAGTCTTAGGTAGGCAGTATAAATAAGGCAATATTATTCTTACATAGATATGTAGATAACAATGAAATAAACAAACAATCTCAACTTAATATGACAGTTGAAAGGATCTGGGGAAATAGAGACTGAGATTGCTTTCTAAAATAAGGTCATGGTTTGAGAGTTATCTTGTAATAAGAGTCAATATATTAATCAAAAACCAAAAATTTGTTATTAGAATTTACATCTGTCAATCACTCACTTCAATTGTAATGTTATATTGGGAGGTGTTGGTATGATCCATCGGCAGCTGAGTCCACCCTTTATGTGCATTGGATAACCTGGACTAATGATTGTACCAGCATTGCCTGGCACCACCAAGTCTCCACAGTGGGATATAACGTGGCCATTTATCAGTTTACAGTAACCTGAGAAACAGAAAAAAAAAACATGTAAATGGATCAATGAGTAAGTTGGAGTACCCAAAGAACCTGAGTTTAACCAAAAGTTGATAAAAAGACCACATTCTATTCCTCTGTAGTTTGGGAAAAACTAATAGGCACTTAACCAGCTTATCTGGCTGAAAAAAATATCTGAAAGGTTGAGGCTTGAAACTGAAAAAAATTGTATGTTTGTTCTGGAGCAGATCATTTAGTGCCAAAATGCAAAAAGTGACAAAACACAGATTGCTATTTATTGCAACACTCCTCATTTTAAACCAGCACAATGTTCTCACTAAAAAATCTAGTGTAAACATCACACGACTTTCCTTATCTCCTAAAAATAAGTCAAATTCCGCCACTGGTTACTCAATGGTAAGAGAAAGCAAGAAATTAATGACAAATTCGTAATCAGCACTTCAAAATAATTGGATTTGATGGGTCACAACCCCTCATCTAGGATGATTAATAAAAAAAATAGTCAGAGTGGGTCCCTCCAGAGTATCAGTAAATTGGGGCCAGGGTAAAAAAAGTTCAAGATATCAAAAAAATGATCGGAAAGGAGCACTTTTTTTTACTCTAAGAACTTCTTTTTACTTGTTCATATAAAATTTCTGTATTTTTTATTGTTTAGCCAGAACCAACAAACACTGCCAAGTGGTGGTCAGAAGGCTGCCTACCATTGGCGGCACCAAAGTTTCATACAAAAGTTTTGTGTCACATCCTCTCTATAAATGAGGTCTACATACCAAATTTCAAGACTCTAGCTCATGCCGTAGTTAAAGTAAAAAATCTGGTGTGACACCACACAACTTTCTTTATTACTTGAGAAGAAGTCAAATTCCACCACTGGTGACTCTACGTAACGATTTAGCTTAAAATGTCAAAAACATACTCAGCACCTCAATTTTATTGAATTTGATCTGTCACAACTCCCATATAGGATAAATAATAAAAAGTTAGACAAGCCCCCCAAAATTAGGGCCAGGGTCCAAAAAGTTCAAGATATCAAACAAAGATCAAAGAAAACCCCCCTTTTTTATTCTAAGAAAATCTTGTTCTTTAACTTTTTTTTGTATTTTTAACCTATCTAAAGGAACGGGCCTTGTGGCCACTTCTGGCAGCCCTGCGGCCAAAGATTGCAGCCAATTTCTATCTAAAGTTATGTGGTTTGTGTGGTTTATAAGATCTTCTTTCATATCAAATTTCATGTTTTTAGCTCTTACCATTATCAAGATATCTTGTTCATTGATAGACAGACAGTCACATGAACAGACCTCTCGCTAGAGGACTATAAACAGAGAACAGACTAGCCAACCCTTACAAGCCATGCTAGCTTGCAGTTTCCTAAGGGTTTAATGGCTTATAAAGAAAAGTCCAAGTCCTCATGATGGTTGATCGCACATAGAAATATGTGGTTAAGGACGAGCCAACTTTGTAATAAAGTTGGCTGGAGACCATCACTCACCCCTCCAGCTATAGCAAAGCTGGCTACAACAACAACAACAGACCAATGGCTAATAACAACTTTTTTGGTATCCTGAGGCTAGAAATGTGAAAATCTGAGTAGGTCAAATTTTTGACAAACACAATATCTTCCTTATTGTAGGATAATTTCATTATATTGCTATCAAACTAGCATAAAACTAATAGGTCAGTCTGGTTAATAGATTCCTTGTGACACACAAATCTCAAAAACTCAGTAGTGCAAAAATAAGGTGTTCAACTTGCCCATACAGATTTTTTTGGAGAATCTAGAATGTAGTAATCCACCACCATCAAACAAATTTGAAGACAATCAGTTAAAAAAGTTTTGGAGATACAAGTGATTTAGTATAAAATTTCAAAATTGCCAAGTGTATACATTTATACACTGTGGTTGAGTGGAAGAGCTCACTTGTGAGAACCCTGCCACTTTAAAGAAAGCCATAAAAAAAATAAAAAAAAAAATATATACAATGTGTAACAATCACAAGGAAGCATTGTGTTTATAATTGGCAGTGTATTTATTGTGTTGTATGTTTGATTTTATTTGTGGTGAAGCACAAGGCCTCTTCACATTTTGTTGGTAGCACAGCATTACTTAGAGCCTTCACATTTTGAATTATTCTATTACATTTTTTTTACTCTGGTAATGCCGCCACTGGTTGTTACTCATACAAATAACTAAGGATTGAACCCAGGGCACCATGCATGCAATGCCTAGAGTGCTAACTCAATCTGCCCCGGTGACTACTTGGCAGTGTATTTCTGTGTAATATTCTTTCACTGTACTGAAGAAGAATAAAATCTGTCTGAAATATTTTTTTTTTATTATTATTACTACTGTTTTAAACCAATATAAAAGGCACCAAAAATGAACTTACTGACAAGAAATATCCAAATAAATGCAAGTAGCTTCATTTTGGAAGTATTGGGTCTGAAAATAAAAA
>JAMCCL010000646.1:0-21772 GCA_024516035.1 Bactericera cockerelli
GGACCCCAAACATCCAAGTACAGAGCAGAAAAATTCCTGCCCCGCTGGGAATCGAACCCAGGTCACCATGTGTGCAATGCCTAGCGCGCTAACTCACTCTGCCACGGTGACTACTAAATGTACATAATATAATTTGTAATGTATAAAAACTAAAACAATTAGGTATAGAGTACTCCATTAAAATAATGTACGATGTACGAGGCTATAAAAAAAAACACACACAACGAGTATTTACTTGTTAAAGTCATCTCAAGTTTTAGTATTTTGAAAATATGTAGGCCTGCAAGCCGAGATTCGGCGATTTGAGTTTTGTTTGACAATATCGCATCAACCATACGGAAAATTCAGATCCTCGGAGAATTGAGATCCTCCCTAAGCAATCTAAGCATGCATACATAACACACATACATAACGGGAATACCTAGTTAATGTAAAAACAATTTCACGAAATTTCGTTGTTACGCATTTGATTTCTGAGAATTACCGATCCATAAAAATGCTTGACTTTACATAACTAAACACAAGAGAAGGGTAAACAAATCATAAAAGATTATTCCAATCGGTATCTGTGTATAGTACCTACTTTTTTGCGAAAAAACCAAAAGAGAACTGGTTTTCTCTTTTGTTGTTTCATTGACCGATGATACTATAGTATATCCATTTCATTATGATAGTTGAGAATCATCACGACAAAATACGAGAACCAATCAGATTCCAGAATATCTTACAATGTTGCAGTCCTAAAAATATCTATTTTCAGTACACCTTCTCACTCGTTGCGATTAAAAGGAGCTCTACTATACAAAGGTCGGAAGGGTACGTTTGGTGCAGGTAATATTTAAAAGTTTTCGCAAATGTTTGACTTGGTTCACAGTGCATGGATTACATAATAAATATAATATTTACTTCTTCATTTTTCTATTGTTTATATTTAGATTGTTTTATAAACATGTAGCTACCTACTACCTAAATAATTAATCTGGTTATGATCAGTAGATCAGTCAGTTCTCACTTGTATTTGATATGAGGATTGGGCTAATAGCTTTATCCCTCTTATGGAGTAGGTAAATCATTTTTGTACGTATTATCTTTCTTCTTCTTCTTCTTTTACTCTGTCTTATCCCGCTCAAGCAGGGTCGACGTTGTTCAACCTCATGGTTGAGGTTGATTGGTTTTGGCACATTTTTTTACGGCTGGATGCCTTTCCTAACGTCAACCATTATCTTTATTAAAAAAAAAAAAGATTTAGTTTGGTTTTATTATTAATTTAAAGGTAAATGAAAAAATAGTAGTCAAACCTATTAGGAAAAATACAAATGAATCACTTCGGTGAAAATCAACGGTTGGGGAAATACACGCAAAATCATGCTGGTATTATTTAGTATTTTAATAATAAAAATCACAATAAAAAATCATCATACCTATATGTACTGCATCACATATTACCTAGGTACTTGGTTATCGATCAGAAATTTATGATTTTGAATGTTTGAATCTACATAATATGTAGATACATATATATTGTATCAACCTTAAGGTTGAAAGAAAATGTACAAGGAAGTATTGTGCAATGCACCTTCCTGCACTTAAGATTCTTTACTTCTGTAGTCTTTGCAGTTTTGGCAACCCTGCCTACGATTTTAATAAGTCATAGCTATCATAGCAGTCATAGCATGAAAGGGATATACTATAGTTGAGTTATATAGGGTGAACGTGTGATATTCAAAACAATATTGATAAATCATAAGAGAGTGTACCTACTCTTTCTATTTTAAAGAATTTGCTTCATGCGTGTACAGCTGTACACTGTACATAATTTTTAAAAGTATTTGATTTCCGAATTCATGCAATTTTTTACTTTCCTTATCCTATAATATACATTCCTTATTGTCGAAAATTTGGTCTACCCTGTATTTCACATTTCTGGACGAATCATAGCCTCAGGATACCATAAAAATTGTTTCGTCCATTAGTCCGTGCGTCCGCCTGTCTGTGAACGAGATATCTCGAGAACGGTACAACCTAGAGACTTAAAATTTGGTATGGAAGTTGATTTTATATACCACACGAATCTTTTAGTGGCAGAAGCTGACTTCTTTTCAACTGATAAGAAAAGTGTGGTGGTGTCACACCAGTTTATTCTCTTTTTAATTAGTTGTTTTGTAATGCGTTTTCGAACGACTTACCCACTTTGGTAATATTTTGCCGAAATTAAAAAAATAAAAAATAAAATAAGAACCGATTGTCCTGAATATCCATACTATCGGATTCTCCATTAATACATGAGGAAAAATTATCACTCATTTTCCGTAACCCACTGGCAGGATAGGCCAACCATGGACCAAAAATCCTAAAGAACAACTAGAAAGAAGAAACCCGGTGTAATAAGCTTAAAGGAAAAAATTAAAGGTGCAATATTTTAGATATATTGTACCGAAGAATAGAGATGATGAGAAAAGAAAAGTTTAAGACACCAATATTTCCAAGGATATAGTTAGTTCTACCTTGGTGCTCGTGTGAAGTTATAGAAAATTGCAAAAAATGTAACCTACCAAAAATATCTGATATCCCCCAAAAATACACTTCGTGTGCAAAAGACGCCAAGAAAATTAGAATCCTTCAAATATAATTAATTACCTTAAAATATTTCTAAAAAGGAACTGATATCAAATGAATGCCAAGTTCTCCTAAACTGGAAATCATTTGCCCAGAAAGAAGTCTCAAGCACAGAAATCAAACTGAGGATTGGACATGACATTTCCCATTAATCTACGATTTACCAACGCTAAAAGTTAACATTAAAAATCTTGGCAAGATGAAAGCATTTTTTTAATTTTTGAAACTTGCCAAGATTTTTAATGTTAACTTTTAGCGTTGGTAAATCGTAGATTAATGGGAAATGTCATGTCCAATCCTCAGTTTGATTTCTGTGCTTGAGACTTCTTTCTGGGCAAATGATTTCCAGTTTAGGAGAACTTGGCATTCATTTGATATCAGTTCCTTTTTAGAAATATTTTAAGGTAATTAATTATATTTGAAGGATTCTAATTTTCTTGGCGTCTTTTGCACACGAAGTGTATTTTTGGGGGATGGTAGTATACTATATTTCCTACATTTTAGAATCTACAAAAAAAATTTGTATCGGCAAATCGTGGACCTTATTTTTTGACCTTTTTGTCAAAAATTTCGGATTTTCTTGAAAATCAGAGTTAAATTACTTACACGAGTAATTATATAAAAAATAAATATAAATAGCCTATTTAAAACAATGATATGCAAATACATACAAATTTTCATAAAAACCGGGGTCACCGTTCACGAAATATAAGTTACAAGGAATACTTTTAACAGACCGACAGACGGACACAAAACCAAATTTGCTTAGAAGGTTAGGAAACGTCCAGAAATATGAAAAAAAATTGAAATCGGAACAAAAATAAATTATTATTTTTTACAAAAACGAACACAATACTTACTCGGCCCCTGAACACGATTTCTAATATTAGAAATTGCTCGGAAATAAAATGACTTTTTTGATATCAGTTCTTTTTTATCATTCCAACACCCTTACGCCAGCCTCCGTGGCGTAACGGTTGTGACTACTGCCCCGTAGTCCAGAGATCCTAAGTTCGATTCCCGGTTGGAGCAGACTTTTCGCACAGAAAATTCTGTTCCTCCAAACATGTGAGGTTCTCAATTCCGGCCCTACCCAGGCTGGGTGAGGTAGCTGGTACGATTCCCAGCGAATGGAGGGTAAAACCCCCATCCTGTCTACCTCAAGTCAGGACGTTAAAACCAAATAGAATCAATGGACTTGAAAGGAGCCTAGACATTGGATCTGGGCGTCCATAAAATCCTCTCACCACCGTGATTTAGGTATCAATAGCTATCTCACGGACACGGAATTATTAATTATTTTATTCCAACACTTGACGACTATTTTTCCATGAAGTCGTTTTTGGACTTTTAACTTACCGCAGTGAGAAGCACCTTGTCGTTCTTGTGAGCAGTCACCAGATTATCAGAAAACTGGATCAGGTAGAGAGACCCCTCGGAGCTACCTACCACCACCAGCTCACCATTTTCATTACAGCGCAGGGTGGTCAGCCTGTCATCGCACACCTGGAAAAAGCAGAAGATAAGCACGAGATTGCAAGATAACTGATGATTGAGCCCTGGATGTTTCCTACCACCACCATATCGTCAATTATACTGACAAATGAGATTGCAAAAGTGCTCTTCAAGTATATGTTCTCAAATTTTGTGCAAAAATTAAACTAAATCCTTTGATTTTTTGATCGGAAATGTTTAATTATACTAAGTTGTTGTCTTTGAACACGGCCACACAAGTACATGCACGCATGCATGAAGAGACAACACGCTGCATCAAACGAGCTTATGCTGCCACATCTGAGGTTAGTTTGATCTTGAAGTGAGCGTTGTGTCCTACCTTGACAGTGAGGAGCATTGTGTCCTACCTTGACAGTGAGGAGCATTGTGTCCTACCTTGACAGTGAGGAGCATTGTGTCCTACCTTGACAGTGAGGAGCATTGTGTCCTACCTTGACAGTGAGGAGCATTGTGTCCTACCTTGACAGTGAGGAGCATTGTGTCCTACCTTGACAGTGAGGAGCATTGTGTCCTACCTTGACAGTGAGCGTTGGGTCTCTTTGGTTCTGCAGAAGATCCCAAGCATCAAGGCAGCCATCGGTTCTGGTGACGAAGAAGACAGAATACTTGGTGGCGCTCCAACCGCCACAGGTCAGTATGGACTTGTGGTGTCTGCGGGGACAACAGGTCATAAGTTTTTACTGGTGACGACGAGAACGTTCCTTTAAACTGTTGAGGTGAAATCGAGAAGGCTGGAAGTATTGTGTCCACATAAAACTAATACACACACACACCACTAAACACATACACACTCCTCACACACACACCACGCACACAGTACACGCACCACACACACACACACACACACACACACACACCGCACAGAATAATTATTTTACTACTGGGGTTCGTTAACCGAGAATCGAAAGACTTCATAAATCCGAACACCTAAAAAAAACACTGGCAATTATGGACACAATACTTCCTTGTGATTGTTTCACATTGTAAACACGTGCCAATTTTGAGAATTTATACTAAATCACTTGTATCTCCAAAACCGCTTAACCGATTTTCTTCAAAAAAAAAACCCCTAATCTTACCACGCATTTCCCAAGTACAGAGCAGGAATTTTCCTGCTCTGTACTTGGGTGTTCGGGGTCCACTCATACCTTGTGAGGAAAAATGAGTAGTTTTTTGTATGAGTAACGACCAGTGGTGGCATTACCAGAGTAAAAAAAACACTGCCAATTATGGACAAAATACTTCCTCGTGATTGCTTCACATTGTAAACACGTGCCAATTTTGAGATTTTATAGAAAATTACTTGTATCTCCAAAACGGCTCAACCGATTTTCTTCAAATTTGTTTTATATGGTAGAATATTGTTTTTTCTACATTCTAAATTCTACAAAAAATTCTGTATCGGCAAGTCGTGGTCCTTATTTTTTTACTTTTTTGTCCAAAATTTCGGATTTTCTTAAATATCAGAGTCAAATTATAATTAATTTAAAAATAAATATAAATAGCCTATGTAAAACTATAATATGCATATTTTTACAAAATTTCATCGAAATCGGATGTACCGTTCACGAGATATAAGCGTTTAAGTTAAAAGTTAGTGGTCAGGCGCATGGCCTCTTTCACCCAGAACCGCTAGTACGAATTCGATGAATTTAAAATGGGACCATCTACAGAATGTCTCCTAGATGTGTGCAAATTTTCATCAAAATCCGTTGAGTAGTTTTCGAGATTTGCGCGTTACAAGAAAGTTTTAACAGACCGACAGACCGACAGACGGACACAAAACCAAATTTACTCAGTAGGTTATGAAACGTCCAGATATATGAAAATATTTTTTTTTACAAAAACGAACACAATACTTCCGATTTCTAATATTAGAAATTTCTCGGAAGTAAAAACACTGCCAATTATGGACACAATACTTCCTCGTGATTGTTTCACATTGTGAACACGTGGCAATTTTGATATTTTCTACTAAATCACTTGTTCTTCAGAACCGCTTAACCAATTTTCTTCAAATTTATTTCATATGGTAGAACACTATTGTTACTACATTCTAGATTCTACAAAAAATTCTGTATCGGTAAGTGGTAGACCTTGTTTTTTGACTTTTTTGTCCAAATTTTCGGATTTTCTTACATATCAGAGTCAAATTATAATCAAATAAAAAATAAATATAAACAGCCTTATTAAGGATTATTGATAAGGTAAGTCGTGTGATATTTACACTATGTTTTTTGTATATTTAATCAATTCAAAGAATTGGCCCTTTCGGCCACTTTTTGCGACCCTGCGACCGCAGAGTGCGGCCGATTTCAACCAAAAGTTTCGTGGTTCGTGTGGTATAAATGTACATATTTGAGTCCGTATCCCTTACCGTTCTCGAGGCTGTAGCTCTTACCTTACCTTGTTCACATAAGGACGGACAGACAGACGTATGGACCAATGAACGAAAACAACTTTTTCGTATCCTGAGGCTATGATTCGTCCAGAAACGTGAAAAACTTAGTAGGTCAAATTTTCGACGAATACAATAAAAATCTATCCTTATTATGGAATAATAATAGTAAAAATGAAAATACTTGTTTAACAAATAAGCCAAGAAAACCACGTTTCCGCCATTTTGAGAAATACGAAATGTCGGTTTTATTATATGAAAACAACCTGTAACATTCCCTGAAAGTTTCAGAGTGGGCCCAATTTCTTTCCAGTTAACAGGGTGCTAGAATTACTGTACTAGAGTAAGACATAGACAGCCTAGATGATAGCAAATTTAATTTTTGTTTTTATTCAGGACAAATCTTGAATGTAACTTTTTTTACATGAAATTTGTGGGAGAAACACAATGTTGAGCTCAGTGGGACCCCGAAATGTAGCCACACATCTGCCCCACAAAAAAGCACCATTCACACTTACCCTGTCCACATGATGGCCGACTCTTTCACATCTTCCGACCAGATCCTTGCGCAGTAGTCTCCTATCGTCAGGAAGTTCTTCAGGAAGGACGGATTCCGTTGGACGGTGTAAACGGGGCCCTGATGTGCCTTGAAAACGCCGGCTAACTTCTCCGTGTGGGTTTTGCCTTTCCGGTTCCCGATGATGACGAGTCCCGTCTCTGTTCCTAACTGGAAGTGTAGTCAAACACGTGAATTTAAGACAGCCTTTGATTTTGGCAGAATTTTCTAACAAAAAGTTCTGTTCCTTTCGAAGAAAAAAGAATACGTGAGGCTGGTATTTCAGCCCAACCGAAGTTGAGTAAGATGTCTGTAAGTACTTACTTAGATCTATGCTAAAACAAAATTAATCTTCTTTGGTGCTCTACTGCATACCCAGAATTTTTAAGTGACTATTAGATTCCAACTCTAGATTTTAATCTAGAGCGCGCGATTAGCTCAGTGGTTAAGCACTCGCTTGCCATGCGGAAGGTCCCGGGTTCGAACCCCCGCGCCGACAAAAATTTGTATTCTTAATTTGGTTACAATTGTTTGTAAGGGATACCTTCCAGTGCGCTCGTGTTGACCCAGCACCTAAATGTGAAGTATTGTGTCACTTCTCGCCCATCAGAGGGGAGGCATACTACGGGATGGGCAGGCTACAACACAGACCACAAGCGTCTACAGTAGCTCCTGTTTCATGGCTACAAAATAAAAAAGGCTGTGAAACACTCATCTTTAAATAAAAAAAAATCACCCAACTGCGTTTACGCTTTTTCGATATTTAGTTTCCTTATAATAATAAGCCCTCTGACACTCTGTACAGAGCACGGGCCTCCCTTTTTGGGGTTTTATTTTGTTTTTACAGAGATACATTACATAAACAAGATATTCAAATAATTGTTACATAAAAACATAAAATAAATACACCTCTATTTCTTAAACTATTTTTTTTATTATTATTATTATTATTATTTTTTACAACAAACAAGTTCTAACTTAATACCTTTTCCAAACTAGGTTTTTGGTAGGTATTTTTAGACTTTATGTGTGTTTCCAAAGATTTATTTCATTTAACATTTAGGTATCTAAATATTTTTTTTTTTTTTTTCAAATTCTTATGTTTCTTTTAATTTATCTTCTTCCTTCATATATCTACATAGTTATGACTTAACTTTACATTTTTTTTCTCATTATTATTATTATTCATCAAACAGCTCGGCCGAGGTGTGAAGAACGCCTATACAAAGAAAGAGACAGCCCGGCAGAGTGTAAGGTTACGGAAAACATAGTTCCCATGCATTTCATGTACTTTCAGCCAGCAAAAAGTGCAACATGAATTTCAAAAATTGCGACTTTTATTGCAGAAATGGACTCTACGTTGAAAAATAAAGTGATTTGACTTATTATTTGACTTCCTAGGCCAACGGGAACCTTATTTTCGAGACCCCCCAACAATCGTGAAAGACATGAAAAGATTCATAATTTTTTTTTTTTTACTTCGGAGAAATTTCTAATATTGGAAATCAGAAGTATTGTGTTCGTTTTTGTAAAAAAAAAAATATTCATATTTCTGGACGTTTCATAACCTACTGAGTAAATTTGATTTTGTGTCCGTCTGTCGGTCTGTTAAAACGATTCCTTGTAACACGCAAATCTCGGAAACTACTCGACCGATTTTGTTGAAATTTTGCACACATCTAGGAGACATTCTGTAGATGGTCCCATAAATTCATCGAATTCATACCAGCGGTTCTGGGTGAAAGAGACCATGCGCCTGACCACTAACTTTTTACTTAAACGCTTATATCTCGTGAACGGTAAACCCGATTTTGATGAAATTTTCTCAGAATATGCATATTATTGTTTCACATAGGTTATTTATATTTATTTTTAAATTAATTATAATTTGACTCTGATATTTAAGAAAATCGGTTGAGTCGTTTTGGAGATACAAGTAAGTTTCTATAAAATCTCAAAATTGGCACGTGTTTACAATGTGAAGCAATCACGAGGAAGTATTGTGTCCATAATTGGCAGTGTTTTTATTTAGATTTTTTTTGTTCATACGGTTCCTTTGAGACCCGACTTCGTGTCCTTAACTTGGCACTGAAGATTAAGTGAGGTGTCTAAAGTGATCAATACTGCAACTACTAAAAAATTCCTCGCGAGGGTAATGGGGTCGTCATGAAGATCAAATAATTATAAAGATCGGAAAATCAAAACAACGTTAAGGCCATTACGAGATTGATTTTGGACAATCATGGTTGGATGGAGATAAAATATGATGATTTAGCTCTCATAATGTCGATGCTACTCACTAAAAGTAGTGACCAAGTGGGTAGCATACTAGGCTTGCACGCACGAAGACTTGGGTTCGATCCCCTTCAGGGAAGTTTTTTTTCTCTGTCCATTACGTATGTCCAGGGTACACTCATACCTCGTGAGGTATTGATAAGGGACGTCACCACCGAGTTCTCTCCCGCTCATGGTTTTATCAACACCGAATTGTCTCCCGTCGCGTCGCTTGCATTTTTACCTGAGTTTAAATCTACATTTTTTAGGCCTAGCATAAACATTATAATCGAAACACCTAGGAATCATTGATATAGACCTGAGGCATGGCCTTCTATGTATTTTTCCAAACCCTATGATAAACCCAAGGCATGGCCTTCTATATATTTACCTAACCCTACTATAAACTCGAGGCATTGCTTTCTACACTGAAAAAAATTTTAGGTTCGTTTTTACTAAACAGTTTTGTAAAGGATTTTTAATCAAAAATTTCGTTAAAATAACAAGAAATTGATTAATCCCACTAATAGTCATTTGAGATTTTACTTGGGCGTTCGTAAGAATAATCAATCAATTCTTGTAAATCGTCTGATCGTAAAACCAACTAACGTGTTAATTACCGTAATCAGAACAGTAGTTATGCTTACCAAGTTCTGTTTTGCTGGATCTATTACCAATATATTGGTAAGATTTACAAAAAGTTTGGTTAAATCTAATAAAATTATTCTGTTAAAAATACCACCTGATTAGTACATGTCTGATAATTAACAAACAAAAATCGTTACTCTTACCAGATTTATATATGACTAGCGGGCTGCACCCGCTTCGCCAAGCCATCACACACACACCACCCATACATCCACACACATACCACACACCACATACACACACACACACATACACAAACACATCCACATCCACACCACCTACACAAACACACACCACATCACACATACCACACACACTACCCAAAACACAACACACCCACACACATCACACACACATACACACACCACACAACACAACACACACACACCACACACCACACACACACCCACACACACACACCACCCACACACACACACACACACACACCACACACCACACACACACACACACACACCACCACACACACACAACCACACACAAAACAAAATCCCGAGCCAAATCTATCATAGCGGATATTTATAATGTAGCAAACTGGCCTATATTTCGAGAACGATTTGTCAGAATATGGCAACAAAGGGCTCAAATAAAATCATGTGATGTTCTCAGACAGTTTTTACAATGAAAATATAGGTCCTCGCGATAACTTTCAAGTTCCGTGCTGGAATCTGTAAAAAAAACGTGAAAAGTCTGAAAAAATGGTCGAAATTTCGAACATTCTGGCTTCTATCTCGAGAACGGTACGTCAGAATGTGGCCTAGTATGAAATAAATGAAAGCTAGTTTTGTCTAATGTGTTATAAAATAATAAAAAATATAGGTCCTCGCGACAAATTTTAAGTTCCGCGCTGGAATCTGCTAGAAAACGTGAAAAGTCTGAAAAAAGGGTCGAAATTCCGAACATTCTGGCTTATATCCATGCGCGGATATAGCCCTCTTGTACTGGGGGGGCACAATCGCACAATATACCTAACTAGCGGGTTGCACCC
The DNA here is from genome assembly GCA_024516035.1 of Bactericera cockerelli. Classification (NCBI taxonomy): domain Eukaryota; kingdom Metazoa; phylum Arthropoda; class Insecta; order Hemiptera; family Triozidae; genus Bactericera; species Bactericera cockerelli. The sequence continues at coordinate 11,014 of JAMCCL010000646.1, forward strand.
GCCGCTTCGCAAGCCTATCACACACACACCCACCACACCACACCACACCACACACACACACCACCACCACCACCACCACCACGCACCCATCACACACACACATCACACACACACACCACACATACAACACACACAACACCACCACCAGACACAAACACACACACACACACACACACACACAAATGTCAATATTTTTCGTGTCACCCATCTATTTCTTGTCCTTAATGGAGCTCAAGAATGGCTCATCAGAATTTCCCGATCAAATGTCAAATGAAGACTACAACCCTTGCAAAAACATTCTCGCTTTGAGTTGATAGTTCGTCACGACATATTTCGAGAAAAATCTGGTGTAAACATCACTCGACTTTCCTTATCATATTAGGAACAAGCAGGCTGTCGCCCGCTTTGCGGGCCGAGGCATGGCCGTGAAAGCAAAAAATCCTTTTTCGCCAATGGCAGGTGTTGTAGTGGGAATTTCGAAAAATCCCGTCTTATTGCACATCTAGACTATAAGACAAAGCTACCTACCAAATTTCAGCTTCCCAGGACTTACGGGTTGGGCTGTAGAGCGATGATCAGTCAGTGGTCAGTGACTTTGACATTTATATATTAAGAAGATAGGAACAGGACCAAAAGCCACTGGTGACTCAAAGGTAACATTTAGCTACAAATCAATGTCAAATTCGTAATCAGCACCTCAAAATCATTGGATTTGATATGTCGCAAACCCCATCTAGGGTGAATAATAAAAAAGTTAGTACAAGCGGGTCCCCCCCAAAATACCGGTAAATTGGGGCCGGGTCCCAAAAAGTTCAAGATATCAAAAAAATGATCGGAGTGAACCCCTATTATTTTTTTAATCCGAGAAAATGTTGTTCTCTAACTTTTTTTGTATCTTTAACCAATTCAAAGAAGCGGCGCTTGCGACCAATATTTGCGGCCCTGCGGCCGATTTTAACCAAAAGTTTTGTGGTTCGTCTGGTGTATAAAATTAATTTGCATACCAAATTTCAAGTCTCTAGCTCTTAGCGTTCTCGAGATATCCTGTTTACACACACACACAGACGGACAGACAGTCGCACGGACCAATGGCTGAAAACAACTTTTTTGGTATCCTGAAGCTATGATTCGCCCAGAAATGTGAAAAACTGGGTAGGTCAAATTTTCGACGAATACAATACTTTCCTTAATATAGGATAAGGAAAGTAAAAAATGTCAGACAGGTCAAAAAAACGTAAATACTTTTTGTTTACCCATCCATTTTATGTCCTTACTCATCAGGTTGAACCCTTGCTTAAAACTTTCTATTTTTGAGTTGATACGCCGCCGCCGTGGCGCCATCACGACAAATTTTGAGAGGAAAAAAATGTCATTTCGGTCGAAAAATGTGATTTTTTTGTGACACCCATCCATTTTTTGTCCTCACCCCGTGTAGCTGAACCCTAGAGATATATTCCCTGATCCAAATGGACCTATAGGTAAAATTTCAGGTTTCTCGGACAATCTGTGTGGATTTGACAACTTTATTATTTAGTTATTTCTTATTGGTCTTAGATTTGTGAATTATTTTGGCTCCCGTGCCCCCCTAGCTTATTGATATTTTTTTACGGGATTAGTCTTAGAATTGTGAATTATTTTGGCTCCCGTGCCCCCCTAGCTTATTGATATTTTTTTACGGGATTAGTCTTAGAATTGGGAATTATTTTGGGGCCCGTGCCCCCCTTACTCATTGAGATCTTTTTTTATGGGATTAGTCTTAGAATTAGGAATTATTTTGGGGCCCGTGCCCCTCTAACTCATTGAGATCTTTTTTTTACGGGATTAGTCTTAGAATTAGGAATTATTTTGGGGCCCGTGCACCCTTAACTTATTCAGATCTTTTTTTTACGGGATTAGTCTTAGAATTGGGAATTATTTTGGGGCCCGTGCCCCCTTAACTCATTGAGATCTTTTTTTTTTTACGGGATTAGTCTTAGAATTGGGAATTATTTTGGGGCCCGTGCCCCCCAAACTCATTGAGATCTTTTTTTTTTGCGGGATTAGGTATAATGAAATTTGAGAAACACCGCTTACCGGAAAAATCTGGGGGGGCACGTGCCCCCCGTGCCCCCCCCTATATCCGCGCATGCTTATATCTCTAGAACGGTACGTCAGAATGTGGCTTAAAATGAATGAAATGAAAGCTAATTTTGTCTAATGTGTTATTAAATAATAAAAAATATAGATCCTCGCGATAGATTTCAAGTTCCAGGGCAAAGACTGTCATAAAATCGGACCCTTCCTCAAGCTAATACTTGAGGAAGGTCATAACTCAAGGACGGTTTGGAATTTCGAACTTTTGAAAGTTTTCCTGGTATTTTCCGGCAATTTTACTTGGGGTCGTCTCTCATCAATTTTTCGCTACCTCTTACCGTTTTGCTCAAACAATTCGGACACACAAAGATATTACAAAGATACAAAGCCCGTCCATATTTCTCATTTATATATAGAGATAAAATACACAAAACAGTATTCGTTGGTTTAACAAGATTTTATCTAAAATTACAAAACATGTTTGTTAAATGAACCATACGGTTTCATATTTCTGACAGACTTGTTTAGCTAAGTTTACTAAACTTTTTTGTAAAACTCGGTCGTTATGAAAATCATTTGTAGTCCCAACGAAAGTTTTGTTAATCACCCTAGTCAATGACGGTTACAAGACTCTTTGATTAGATTTACTAAACAGAATTGTAGATTGAACAAAATTCTTGCTAAAACACGTGTGTCGAGAGACGAGAGAGACAAAAGATCTACAACAATTAATAGATACCGAAATCAATTTCAGATTCAGTTGTTTTATGTTGATTGATGGTCCTGTGATTATTACGTCATATCTTTTTAAAATAGTTTAGTTGTTTTTTTTTTCAAAATCAAATTGATTTATTTATTTAAATATTAACGTCCACTGGAGAACGTTAATTTCTAAATACACAGTTAATTTTAATATTTACACAGTTAATATTATAATAATGTCATGTTTGGGTTTATTCGTAGATGTTTTGTGTGGTTTGGGTTCATAGGTATTGTGAAAGTTTAGTTATTGGGTGTTTTGTGTAAGTCTGGATTTGGTTGATAGGTGGTGTGAGATTTTGGTTATTTGATGTGTTGTCTAAGTCTGTGTTTGTTTGTTATGTGATTGTGGTTGATGTGTACTTAGTGTGTTGTGTAAGTGAGCCGTGTGAATTTGTGTGGTTGGTGATTCTTTTTTATTTATTTAATGCAAGTATTTCATCATTTAAAACTTTAATTGTATGTATTTTAAATGTCTCTTAATGTATTTTAAATGTTTTCAACAAATTAATCTGTATTTTTAAATAAAAGCGTTGCATACATGAATATTTTTAAATTATTTCAATTATATTTTGAATTATTTTCTCATAATAACTTAGTTACTGAAATTGTTGTAAAAGTTTACTTCAGGCATTTCTGAAGTTCACTATGATTTTCAGTGAAGTTTACTGAGGTTATCAGTGAAGATTACTGAGGTTATCAGTGAAGTTTACTGAAACTATCATTAAAATTTACTAGTATTGTTCGTAAGGTTTACTAGACGAGTCAATAGTGTGAACGAAATGGGTTGCTTAAACTTACTAAACAGTTCAGTAGATTTAACCAATCCCTGGCGTAAGCAATAACAAGTCTGGTTGTTAAATCAACTATTACTATGTTTAAAATTACAAAACACTATCATAAGCCATACTGAGTCGATTGAATGGACTAATGAAGTATTTTGTAAACTTTACTAAACAGTATTGTAAATTCAACAAATTGAAAGAAACAACCTTAATAAACATAACAAGATGATTCGTAAGCATTATGAATGCATGCTTGAGATCTTACTAAATACTTTAGTAAAGACAATGGAATTTTTCTTGTCAAAAATACAATGATGAGTTTAGTAAAAGTAACTAAACATAAATTTGTTGGATGAACGAAAGATATCATTATCTTTACTAAATAGAGTTTACGAAATTTGATTTGTAATCTTAACAAAACGTTTTGCTGTCACTAAATCAACCCTAAGACTTGTGAAATTTACTAAAGTTTTAATAAGCCCTACAATAATTTTTTTTCAGTGTATGTATTATCCCTAACACTTCTATATTCCTAAGCCATGGCCTTCTATGTATTTTACCTAACTCTACTATACACTGAAGGCATTGCCTTTCATTAGTTAGAGATTTTAAAGATTTCCTCATAAAAGGCAAATTCTTATATAATAATGACAATTTTATAGTTCTCATTTTATTAAATACCTAATGTAAAAAAGCATGATCCTATTTCAGGGAGAGATACTCCTGGTGACCCTGCAACAAGCCGGAGAGAATTCGGGTAAGAAAAGGTCAACGGGAGAGAACTCATTACCTCACCTTGATAAGGTGATTACAAATTAATTTCTTTGGCATTTGTAAATCCAAGTGTTTTAGTGTCCCTCATAGGAGGCTCCGACGTCTATTTAGCATTGAAATATAAATCTAATCATGTGGAGTATAGAATCAAAAGGTCTTTCATTGCAAATTTATATATTATTTACTCACTTTGGGGACTCAGGGAGCCAAATCTCTAATCCAAATACATATTGACCTTGCAAAAATTAAATACCTACTGCTAAAACTATATCTTAAAAAAAAGAGAACTTGGTACATTCACATTTTCCCAGTTTATTTACTTTTGTTTTTCATAATGTTTCAGTAGTGTACGAACCTATATTTTCGTACAAAAAGAACTGATATCCCCCAAAAGAATGATTAGAATTAGCTAAAAATAAATGATGTCAAATTGGGAACACCTTACCCCTTCTCTTTCTATATCTCTGCGCTCCTCTCTGAAGTTATTCCTCTTATGTTTATCTTTCTTTATCCTTTCTAGGGGTCATCCCAAACTTGATTTCTCTTTAAATTTACTTGTTGAACGGCAATAAAAAATGGCGGTCGCGTTGTAATTTTCTCGATTCAAATCAAATAAGTTCAGAAAAATCATATTCCGACCGCCATTTTTTATTTCCGTGCAACAAGTAAATTTAAAGAGAAATCAAGTTTGGCATGACCCCTAGAAGGGATAAAGAAAGATAAACATAAGAGGAATAACTTCAGAGAGGAGCGCAGAGATATAGAAAGAGAAGGGGTAAGGTGTTCCCAATTTGATATCATTTATTTTTAGCTAATTATAATCATTCTTTTGAGTGAGGCGTTCTTCTTTTTTTAACCACGAAGTGGTGTTTTTGGGGGATCATGGTTAATGGATGGAGATAAAATATGATGAATTAGTTGTCATAATGTCGATGCTACTCACTAAAAGTTGTGACAAAGTAGTGACTTTGGCCAAGTGGCTAGGCTTGCACGCACGATGACTTGGGTTCGATCCCCTTCAGGGAAGTTTTTTTTCTCTGTCCATTATGTCCGGTGTACACTCATACCTCGTGAGGTATTGATAAGGGACGTCACCACCGAGTTCTCTCCCGCTCATTGTTTTATCAACCCCAAATTGTCTCTCGTCGCGTCGCTTCCATTTTTACTTTTTTTTATACCTACATAGTTCAGGCCTAGCATAAAAACTATAATCGAAACACCTAGGAATCATTGATATAGACCTGAGGCATGGCTTTCTATGTATTTTTCCTAACCCTATGATAAACCCCAAGGCATGGCCTTCTATATATTTATCTAACCCTACTATAAACCCGAGGCATTGCCTTCAATGTATTTTTCCTAACCTTACTATATTCCTGAGGCATGGCCGTCAATGTATTTCACCTAACTCTCCTATACACTGAAGGCATTGCCTTTCATTAGTTAGAGATTTTAAAGATTTCCTTATAAAAGGCCGATTCTTATATAAAAATGACAATTTTATAGTTTTCATTTTCTTAAATACCTAATGTAAAAAAGCATGGTCTTATTTGCGGGAGAGATACTCGTGGTGACTTCTGCAACAAGCCGGAGTGAATTCGGGTAAGAAAAGGTCAACGGGAGAGAACTCAATACCTCACCTTGATAAGGTGATTACAAATTAATTTCTTTGGCATTTGTAAATCCAGGTGTTTAAGTGTCCCTCATAGGAGGCTCCGAGGTCTATTTAGCATTGAAAGATAAACCTAAACCCCCAAAAACACCACTTCGTGGTTAAAAAAAGAAGAACGCCTCACTCAAAGAATGATTATAATTAGCTAAAAATAAATGATATCAAATTGAGAACACCTTGTCCCTCTCTTTCTACATATATTTCTGCACTCCTCTCTGAATTTATTCCTCTTATGTTTAGCTTTATTTATCCTTTCTAGGGGTCATCCCAAACTTGATTTCTCTTTAAATTTACTTGTTGCACGGCAATAAAAAATGGCGGTCGGAGTATGATTTTTCTGAACTTATTTGATTTGAATCGAGAAAATTACACCGCGACCGCCATTTTTTATTGCCGTGCAACAAGTAAATTTAAAGAGAAATCAAGTTTGGGATGACCCCTAGAAAGCATAAAGAAAGATAAACATAAGAGGAATAACTTCAGAGAGGAGTGCAGCGATATAGAAAGAGAGGGGGTAAGGTGTTCTCAATTTGATATCATTTATTTTTAGCTAATTATAATCATTCTTTTGAGTGAGGCGTTCTTCTTTTTTTAACCACGAAGTGGTGTTTTTGGAGGATTAGCCTTACTAGTCATGGTGGTGAAAATATTTTTACTGCGCGTATTTTTTAAGTTAGATCAAATATTTTTTTATGAGCACAATTTATTTCGTTTTTATGATTTTTATGAGAAACAAGACATCAGCAACATCTCTCCTGTGTTAGAAGGTTTGTAAATTAAAAGTTTTCATGAGCTCTTGAAAATTAACATGCTTTAATGTATGATGTAATTTGAAGCTCAACAATCTCAAAAACTTTCTCTGGACTTTCTCAAGTTCATCTATATGAACTTGATATCTGGGGGACCAGAGAGTTGAGCAATATTCCAGAGAAGATCGAACATCTGAACAATAGAAGGTCCTCAGAGTTGCAGAGACAATACTTTCCTTATTATAGGATAAGGAAAGTAAAAAAAACAATTAGTATTCTACTGACCATGAACCGGACTGGGATGGTTGGTTCATACTCCATAGTGCTCACACCTAGGGTTCTACTGTAGACCTGCTTGTCTCTGCTCATATCTACAAGGAGAGTTTCCAAAGGTTTCTTCAGATTCCGACAGTCCCACCATCTTACCTGTAAATGGGTATGTAATGTAATGTAGCCTTTATTTGTACTATTAAATTTACACATAACATAAATACATAGTATATGGGCATCATGTACAAAATCAGATTAATATCTGAGGCCTCCCAACGTAAAGGGGGCATGTAAACAACAGGTTTAAAGATACAGATTTATAAATTTGATGGAAAATAATAAATGGCATACACAAACCGACCACGAACAAGACATAAATTTGAATAGAATAAAATAAAATTCATTTAAAGAATTTCTATCCAAAAGAATTTCTAAAAAATATCTCTTTCACACTCACTCACTCCGTCTTTATCTCTTTTACTTGCTCTTCAGCCTCCCTGATTATCCACCTATATTTCCCTATAATTATACTTTTCCCATTCGCTTCCACTCTTTCCTCTCCTCAGCTACTCTCCTCCATGTTACTCCTCCACAAACTATACTCATTTTCTTATCCCATTTATCCTTTGGTCTACCTCTTCTTTGTCCATATTCTCTTGTATACCACTCCATTATCTTTTTTGTCCATCTGTCATCCTTGGTCCTAGCTATTGTCACCGGAGCGACCTAGATATGAAAAAACAATGTGTTTGCAATTTTTGTAAACATGGGTCCTCCTGGCATGACAACGACCAAACCTCGGGGCAGTCGAAGTGAGTGAGTTCTAGCGAGTGGTTGAGTTCCTGCCGGTGAGTCTAATTTCCATCTACCTTATTATTTTTCGATAGGCTCTCAGAGGACAACTCTATATTACAGTGTTACATCCTTCATTAAATAAATAATATATTTAAGGTACAAGAATTATTTAATTCTTTTTATTTATCACTCATTTCTTTTCTTAAACACTAAGGCGCTTGTTGGAACTTTGTTAATGATTCGAACTCTATATTTATAGAACCGCATCATTGGCAAGGATTCCGCTAACTTGTGTTCTTAGTCGTTCCACCCCAAAAAGAGACTAGGACTGCCGGGGTCGGTAACAAATGGTGGAGGTGCGAAATGTCCCCAAATTTGGTTAAAGTTTAATTTTGGTACATTTTATTTTGTTGTTATTACGTGAATGTTTGTGCAAGTTTCGTAATTATTAGGATGCATGATTTTAAGATTTTTATGTAAAAATAGGTAGCATATTTGTGTTAAATTAGTTTTTTTTTTGAGCATTGACCTTTATTTTTAAAATTTAATTTAATTATTCTCATCGATCTTTTTAATAGGCTTTTTATTTGGAATTTTGTCAGGAAAAATTTGACTCTGATGGGAAAGTATGTTTAATTTTTAGATTTTTTTTGTGGAAAAAAAAAAATAAAAATAATAATAATAAAATGGAAGGCTCAGAAGTAAATAGTGAATTGCCAATTAAAATTAAAGTACCTTTCTGTGAACCCACAAAATTTTCACCGAGTACATCAGAAGATGTTAGAATATTTTTAGAAGATTACAATTTGTGTGCAAATTTAAATAGATGGTACGATGAGCTCAAATGTAATTTTTTCTCATTGTATTTGGAAGGATCGGCAAAAATTTGGTATAGTAATTTAATTAGTCAAGTAAGTCTCCAAAATTTAAAATGGGAACATCTTCAAGAGCAATTTTTGAAAGAATATACTAAGGGTTATGAATCTTTAATCTGGCGGGATAAACTAGAAAATAGAAAATTCGTAGAGAATGAATTGGCAGTTCACTACACCATTGAGATAATTTACTATTGTAGAATGTGCGATGATAAAATGTTAGATTTAACGAAGTGTTATTATTTATTAAATGGTTTGCCACCTCAAATGGTAAAGGAAGTTATTTTTGAAGGGTTATAGCAATTCCAAAGAATTAGTAGACGCTATAAGATTAGTAGAATATGCATTTGATAGGGCAGGGTTGAGGAAAAGCTTGTTTTCGCCTACCCCAAGTAGTAATAAAGAATTAGAAACTTATCGCCAAAACAATATCAGGAAAATTAATTTTAGTAATAAGAAACAATATCACCAATATACTCATAATAATATAAATAATAGAAATTCACGAGTGTCTGAAAATTGTCGATCAATATTTTTAAGTAGTAGTCACATAAATTTAGATGACACCTCAGTTTGTCAAGTCATAGAAAAGAATGGCCCCTCAAAAATTCGAATACTTTTGACACTGGAGCAACAATATCCATAGTTGACTCAAAAGTCATTGACTTGACAAAGGTAAATACTTCAAGTATGACTAAAATTTTTCAGTGCGGGTGGTAGTGAGATGAGTTGCTTGGGTAAAACCACTATCTTCCTGACAATTAACGGAAGGCCATTTCAACAAGAAGTATACATAGTGGAAAACATAGAATCCAGTGATGTCATACTAGGTGTAGATTTTATGAATAAAAATAGGATCATATTAATTTTGCCAGTAAAAAAATTAGCTATACCGATAGAAACAAAGAAGTTGTCCTATCGCAGAAAGTAGATTCTCAGGCACATCAGCAAAATGTATTGAATAGAAATGCTGATGAGAACTCATTCTTATACCGGGATATTGAACCGCGTGAAATAATAGTAGGTAACGATAACAATACAAGGTTGTCGATAAATAAGAGCCCAAAGGAGTCCTCTTTGAAAACTAAACAAGGAGCTGAAGTAGGAGTAAGTGCTCTGGACATTATTAAAAATGTCAAACAAGTTAAGTTGTCCACGGGACAAAATAGGAAACAGTGTACAAGTAAACTGGTGCTTAACGAGTACGATGGTGATTTATTTAAATCGCCAGAAAACTACTCACTTGTACATTGTATCTCTAATGATTGGAAATCGAAAGGCTTAGCCAAAGCGTTCAGAGACAAGTTTGGCAGGCTAGAATTATTAAAGTCTGTTAAGGTTAATGTAGGTGAATTAGTGTTTTTAAAACTTACCTCTAGATTTATAATTTATTTAGTTGTGAAATATGAATATTCAGAGAAACCTAAAATAGAAAATCTTAGAAAGACACTAGAACAATTAAAAGAGTTCGTTCAAAAATATAAAATAACTAAATTAGCGTTACCTAGACTGTGTAGTGGACCCGGTATGTTAGAGTGGTCTGTAGTGAAGAATATGATTGTTAATATATTTAGTGACGTCGAGGTAGAGTTCTCGGTTTATAATTTAGAGCGACAAGGTAACAAGAGATTACAGTTTACCGAAGAAAAAGATTTTTGCAAGTTAAATTTAGCTCCTATATGTGTTAATCAGGATGATGTTGTACCGAATGTTAACAACAATAGGAAAACACGAATGGTATTTTCTCATGACGATTATGTCCTTTTACCAAAGACAGAGTCTCTGGTTAGAATAGTGTCAAAATTCAGAGGTAAAGGTTATTTTCAGCCCAATGTAAGTTACCTAGAAACCAACAATATTTATATTGAAGATCAGGAAATGTCAGTAGGTTCATCAGATAATATTCTAATTATTAACCCTACAGGATATCATAAGTATGTAAAGAAAGGAGACTTGATAGGAATAATAAAGGATAGAGAAAAAGATTCTCATCCAGAATTCATAAAT
>JAMCCL010000647.1:0-21736 GCA_024516035.1 Bactericera cockerelli
GTCAAATATTCAAGACTCCACCTTTTCCAGTACACCTGAACAATCCTGTTCAATAACTCAAACCGTTGTAAGCGGTTCTCATTTACATCCGAGACGTCCTTTGACGGAATAGATCTCAAAGGAACAAGATTAAGAAAATGTGCAGGAGTGAGAGCAGAGGGCTCACTGCCATCTGAACTAAGAACACACAGAGGTCTCGAGTTAAGTAAGGATTCAATCTGAACCAATACTGTAGAGAGTTCCTCGTATGTTAGGATCTGGGTACCTATTGCTTTGTACAAATGAGTCTTAACACTTTTGACGTTAGACTCCCAGATACCTGCGAAATGACTAGCGGTAGGCGGTAAGAATTTCCATTCAATTTGATGGAAAGACAGAGCTTCCGCGAACTGTTTAGAATGAGCTGAAGAAGACAACCATTTATAAAGATCGTCGAGCTCATTTTTACAACCAACAAAATTAGTACCATTATCGGTATAAATGAAAGACACTGGACCGCGTCTTGAAACGAATCTTTTCAATGCGGCCAGGAACATGGCAGTACTAAGGTCTGAGACCAATTCTAAATGCAATGCCTTTGTAACTAAACAAATAAAAAGGCAAAGATACGCCTTTTGAGATTTGATACCTCTTCGTTTTGCTAAAGTGATATGAAAAGGACCAGCAAAATCTATACCAGTGTGAGTGAAAGCAGACTTAGTTTCTTGTACGCGAAACTGGGGTAAGTCTGCCATGAGTGGGAAAGTTGGTTTAGGATTTAATTTAAAACAATGATTACAAGCTTTAACCCGACGTCTGACTATATCTCTACCTGATAAGATCCAATATTTCTTTCTCAAGATAGCTAAAAGTAATGACGGTCCTGTGTGCAAATTAGAAATATGAAAAAAACCAATAATTAAATTCACAATAGGATGTTTCTTGGGAAGAATCAGAGGATGCTTGTGCTCATAGCCGAGCGAGGAGTTTGAAAGTCTGCCACCAACTCTCAACAATCCATCTTGTAAGAATGGATTCAAATGACGTAATTGAGAAGAACATTCCTTATTATTTTCTAACGCCGTGATATCCTTAGCAAAAAACTGTCTTTGCAAGGCCTTAATGAGAAGTGTCTCTGCGAAATTTCTATCGGACACCGAGATGAAATCCCTACGCGGAAGAAAGTGTATGAACCTGCACATAAAAATTATTATGTTCAGTAGTTTCAACCACGACGAGATTTTGCAAGATAATTCTAATAAAAAATGAATGGGCGGCTCAACTACAGCAAGCGCGACTAATTTTTCCTCAGGTACTGAAGTCAGTTCCGAGTGAACCATATCCAAAGGCCAGTCAGCTATATCTGACTTAAGCCACTCTGGACCTGAAAACCACAGACGATGATTTATAAACTCTTGAGCCATGATGGGCCGAGTCAGGCAATCAGCCGGATTACTGATACCCGCAACATGATACCAAACATTTTGAGACACTAATTCATGAACTTTTGCAACCCGATTTGCGACAAAAGTTTGCCATCTATGAGGAGATGAACGAATCCAATGTAGCGCCACCATTGAGTCTGTAAAACAAAATATTTTTTCAATCGATTGTCTAGCCCTGTATGTATCTACAACGCGCGCCATAAGTTGGGCAAGTAAAAGAGCACCACAAAGTTCTAACCTAGGCAGCGAAGTACTTTTCAAAGGGGCAACACGCGACTTTGAGCACACCAGGTGAACTTTGATTTCACCGGTAGGTAAGGTGGTTCTACAAAAGACCATTCCTCCGTATGCTGATTCAGAACTGTCTGAATAGCCAACTAAAACAACATGAGAATTCTGAGTAACAGAAATATGACGAGGAAATTGAATTTGCGAAATGAGGGGAAGCTCAGACTGAAAGCAATCCCAGGTATGAATTATTTTTTGAGGTGGAGTAGCATCCCATCCAAGTTTGATGCTCCACAACTCACGAATCAACAATTTAGCCACCAGAACGACGGGCTGAACTAAACCTAAAGGATCAAATATCCTGGCTACCGCGCTAAGAATATTTCGCTTAGTTGCGACCTTTGGCTCCAAGTGAGCCTGAAAGAAGAATGAATCAGTATTAGGGTTCCATTGAAGTCCTAATATTTTAATAGTTTCTTTCGAGTCTGAGTCCCATTCTACTAAACTAGACACCTGATCTGTCTCAGGAATTTTTTCTAAAACTTCTTTAGAGTTCGAGGACCATTTTGTGAGGTCGAAACCCCCGGCCCTGAACAATCCTACTAATTGAGATTGAAGTTGACTCGCTACCTTGATATCTGGTACACTACAAGCCACATCATCCATGTACATGTCTCGACCTGCAAACTCACCAGCGAGAGGAAAACGATCTTTTTCATCTTCCACGAGCTGCTTGACCGTTCTCAATGCTAAAAACGGTGCAGAATTTAAACCAAAATTCAAAGTGGTGAGGCAGTATGTACGCAAGGGGTCCTCTTTACGAAAACGCCACAAAAGTTTTTGATATGAATGATGAGCAGGTTTCATATTTATTTGTAAGTACATTTTAGCAATGTCAGCAGTCATTGCAATTTTATACAAACGAAAATTCAACAAAATAGTAATTAAGTCAGAATAAAGTTTTGCACCTGTGTACAAGAGATCATTAAGAGATTTATTAGAATCAGATTTGAAACTAAAATCCCATACTATACGAAGTTTGGATGTGATTTTATCCTGCTTTATCAAAACATGATGAGGAACGTAATAACCAGTGTCGTGGTTATCACTATCTAAAGGGGACATATAACCTTTATCGAGGTACGATTGTATAATCTCACAATATGATGAATGAAGTGAAGGATTAGCGAGCAACTTTCTTTCCAAACTATTGAACCGTCTTTCAGCACCCAAGTACGAATTACCTAGGTTTGAAGGATCATGCTGAAACGGCATAGCGATTGAATAGCGACCTGTTGAGTCACGCGATACAGTTGATTGGAAGATTTCTTCACAATCCGACTCCTCTTGATTCAAAACTTTGGGAGTACAAACATCTTCAATCTCCCAAAATTTTTGTACTAACAATTCAAGAGGTTTTTCTACAATATGAAATGAATGATTTTCCAACGATTTAATATTCGAACTAGACGCCACAGAACCCATCATGACGTAACCAAGCGATGTCTCCATAGCGACCGGACCATTAGGATTGAGAACGCGAGTAGACTGAAACAACTCAGAGAAAAGCTGTGCGCCTACAATAGCGTCCACACAAGCAGGAGTGGCAAAGTCCGGATCTGCCCATGGGAGATGACGGAGATGAGTCAGCCTGTCCGCGGGAACCCGCGCTGCAGGAAGACTACTGGTGATGATATCTACTACTAAAGCATTTGCCTGGTACTTGATGTCTGTGTCGAAGCGAGAAGTGAAAGTGAAACAAGTCTGTCCCTTGACTGAACTGCCAGAGTCCCCGATGCCTTTGACTGAGGCATACATCTTGCCTAAGGGAAGTCCTAGTCTCCTACAACAAGCAGAAGTGATGAGGTTACAAGAACTAGCACTATCGAGAATGACGCGAATTGACTGCTGGATCCCTCTACTATCTGTGACAAAAACTTGAGCGGTAGGCAGCAAAACAACATGAGATGAATTATTATTATCATTCAAGTTGAATGATTGTAATGCACAAAAACTATTTTCTTGGCCACTGCCTATTACACCAGATGTTTTTGCGGGACCCGGTTCAGTAAAATGCGGTTGCGGATAGCTAGCTTGCGGAAAATGCAGCAGAGTGCTATGACGTTGATTACATTTTTTACAACTATGTTTTGATTGACAATTTTTGACTTTGTGTTGACTACTTAAACAATTAATACAAAATCCCTTGTCACGAACTATCTGATAACGAACATCAGGACTTTTGTCTAAAAATAGTTTACAACTATAAATGGGATGAGCTGGTGACGATTTGCAAACTAAGCAACTAGAAGGTTTAGACTGAGAATGTTCAACTATAAATGTCTGACTGACCTTACCTTTATTAGAGAGAAAAGATTTCTGACCACTACTAGATGAAGTGGGTCTATTAGGTCCTGGGTTCGAAACCTCTAAACGAGACAATATTTTTACGTGATCCTTGAGAAAAGTGTGAACATTCTGGAAAGTGGGTATCTCATTACTCTTGAGCGACATTTCGAAGAGACGTGCTGTCTCGCTGTCTAATTTACTGAGAGTAACATGAGCAAGCATGAAGTCCGAGGGGAGATGTGAGATCCACTTTTTTCAAAGCTAACACGGAAGAGCATAACTCATCTATAACTTGATTCAACTGAGCGGGACATTCGGATTTAATGGGTTTAAAGTTCAATATTTTAGATAAATAGACCCTAGCCTCGCTTCTTTTGCACTGGTACTTTTCTACTAAATTATTAAAAATTATGCTATAGTTATCACCAGTGGCAGGTATACCAGCGCACACGGTAAGTGCCTTGCCTGTCAGTTTTGATACAAGATATTGAACCTTTTGTGTATTATCTAAGTCCCTATTCTCATGAATCATAGATTTGAAACTTTCATAAAAAACATTAAATTCAGAAAACTCACCGTTGAATGGAACTAACTCCAAAGCAGGCAGACGAACCTTTGACTTTTGAGTCGGAACCCCGGCGGTCACCTCCCGAGTGGATGCCAATATATCTTGAGCATAACCACAATGTGTAACAAACTTCTCTAGATCTGAGTAATCTGGAGTGTATGTACTATCCAACTGAATTTTTACCATGTTCAATTTGTCTAAAACTTCAATAAAAGAGTCCCTTACAGCAGGCAAAGATTGACATTTTGCCCTGAGAAGCACTAAGTTATTGGGATCATCAGCCAACCTTTTGGCTAATTCACTAGCTGATTTGGCTACACTATACAAACTATTTCTTTTAGCCTCTAACAAGACCTTGTTATTATGCAAAGCCTCAGCTGTAGGATTTGTTAAACCTGTGGTTTTAATCTCTTTAGACTCGTTACCCATATTTGAAAAAATGCAAAAGAAAATTTATGAAACTAGTTGGTTTATGAAACACTACTAAATTGAATGTGAACCAAACTATCACTAATTTCACTGAAATTCACTAAAACTATGCACTAAAAGTGACCAAAAAAAATCTTCTGAATTGTAATTGTGACTATAAGTGAATTAGATAATAAATCCCTTAACGTTAAGTTAGTTAAGCAAGCTAAAATATGAATGTAGGTACTATTCACAAAAAAGATCAATCAACCAATTTGAGAGAAAAGTGCTAAATTTCAACCATAAAATTATGATAAATTACTAATAAAGCGAAATATTATGCAAAAGGTTTATCATTAAATTAAATATTCACAAAAATATTAAATAAACAACCACCAACAAATAAGAAGAAAAAAGAAATTCAAAATTATTTTTGGAAATTATGAAATAATGACTAAGTTGAAAATTACAAGTCACAAAGTGTGAAATCAACAAAAGTTTACGGAGAATCCCGAAACTCGATTTCCAACTACCTAATTTTAATTATGATAAGAAGGTACCTAATTAAGAGTACCTATCTACTATCTATAAAATGAAATGCACCGAGGTGCCAACAAAGTTACAAGTTAAGAGATTGAAAAATGGTAACTTAACAAGTTTCTAAAGTTCTATGAATGAATGACTGTTTGACTATGCATCGAATGCCGCGGTTCTCAAGCTATCTAAGTACATTAGCCTAACGAACGAAATGAATGAATGAGAATGCTAAGTACATAAATAGCTGAGAATAACTATTATACCTAGCAAGCTAACTTACTAGATACCTATCGAGAATGATTGAGTATTTTGAGTATAAAAATGACACCAGAGAAAAGTGAATTTTCGACTACGAAAATAAATGCCAAAAAATAAATGAAAAAAAATGCTATATGGCCCGAAGATGACCAAAAATATGGAGCGAAGTGGACTGTAGATTCTAAAAATTTAATAGGGCTGGTTCAAGTGGTAAAGAAATGATTTATATAAAAAGGCTGATAAGATTTTACTTACGTGATTGCAGATTTTATCACTTTTTATCACTCACCGCTATCACCCTTCCCTACACTGCTGAAATTTTAGAAGACTTAAAGGAGATTAGGAGGGGAGCGGAGGCCTTTGCCCTTTAATATAAAAGCGGTCAATTAAAATGCAGAATAATTATTGTGGTGTGTTGAAAAATTCACTTTTCACTTGGATGGTAATTCTATAATAAAAAGCTCTGAATAAACTGTACTTTCTCTAATGGTTGTCAAATTTATACTAACTATCTAGGAGCTTTCTAGGTGAGTTTAGCTCTGATTTGAAGGAGGGTGAGAGAACTTGTTGGTGATTTCTTAATTTTTGGGTTGATGTATAGCACAATACTCTCTCATTAATTCAACTATTATGAAACAGTACCAAACAGCAATCCTTTCAGCATTAATTTAAAGAACTTACATTAAAAGTTGAGTTTTATTTCAAAACTAATCGTTTTTCTTTTCTGACAGACTATTTTACGAGGAGTACATAGAAGTTTAGAATGATGTAATAGAAAATAGAACGAGGAAGTAGGGAAGTGAAATAAATAATGTAAAAAAAAACTTCTATGCAAATCAGTTTAAAAAGTAAGGGTAATAAAAGAAAGCTCCATACCATAAATAAGGTAATAAATGTTTAAAAAGTACCTGCTATAAATAAAGTAAATTATCATGAGGTCACCCTATAGGCCATTAGAAAGTTGCTGACACATCCCCCCTCCCCCTAGCACCGCTGATACAATCGATAATACACAGTTCAGATGGCAATATTTATAATAAAACGAGAAACGAGCAAAGGAAGAAGAAAAATCTAATACGAAAAAGATAAAGTTTGTGTGGGAAAAATAGATAATATTTTCCAGCAACTTTTCAAGCGAGGATATTTCCTCCCTCCCTCCACTTCTCAGGAAGGTTGCCCCCCTCCTCCGCAGGTAGCATTTCCTTCCCTTCACCCTGCCCTACTCGAGGGAACATAAAAATAATATTCAACGTTTGTCCTCTCTGCTCTCTAGGGAAAAATAATTTGAGGACAAACACTCAAATACCTCCTAAACCTCTAATAGGAAGAAGCGGGCAGATACCTACTTTACCAATAAAGAAACCCTTCCTGAGAACCTAAAATAGACTGAAAACCCAAGTTAGTATCTGTGAATGTCATCCTCAGTCTTTCTATTTATAAAAAAAGCTGTTTCCTTACTATCTTTTACCTATTTTTATCTTGTCCTGATTGTGTTTTCTACTTGACCGTAAATTTGATATCCTCAAATGTATTATTATCAAAATATAGCTCTGTGTTAGCTAACACTGATTTTCTGACAGTCCATGGTTTAGTTTAAGTCCATTATAAATTCAGTCCCGTACGGTCAAACAGTTCGTAAATATTTTAAGACTAGCAGGACACATTCAGATTCTAATCATTGGTTCATTTATTCAAAGAAATCTTTAGCACTATCATGTCGTAGCTTATTCGACCCGAAAATAGAATATAAATTACTTTCTATTGATAATATCAGAATCTATCTATTTATTCATATTTCTAGCTATTTCGACAGTGAACAATCACAAGAACTTCACGTCGCGTCGTATATTTAAATTTTAAACACTTTTTTTCACTTTGAATTGTTGTGTCAATACTCCATACGGATTTCATTTCAATATCCTGATCCTCCCATGTAGGGAAACAACAAAAAAAACTAAAATAAATATTATTCCTTGAAAATAATTTTCTCTCTCTCCCGCTGGGCGGTCCTGCTTTATGTTGGTTGAGCAAACATAAAGCCACAGCAAGCTATTACCGATAGGATCAATATGACCCTTCCAGCAAACAATCTTCGTAAGTAAATATACATACATGACCATGCCTCTTTGTAAATGAAAATATTACACTCACAAGTTGAGGAATTTCAGAGAGGAAGTACAAGGGAGAGGGAGGAAGGATCGACATGGCGTTTTTAATATTTTTTAAACTAATGATGGACCATTGGCTTCGGTAGAAATCACAACTGAAGTTTTATTTAATGACTAGCCGTTTGCCCGTGCTTTGCAACGGGACTAAATTTCAAATTTACTAAGGCATGGCCGTACTGCTGGACAGCAATGCCTTTTTGAACTTTTTATAATTTTTCTGGACAAAGCGATAATGGTTTTGGGGGGGTCAATTCTGAGACATTTTTGGCTATCTCTTACCGTTTTGGCTAAACAACTCCGGACAAACAAACATAGGTAGGTAGGTAGGTAGGTAGGTAGTCCTTTTTTCTGTTTTATATATAGAGATTGTTTTTAAACTTTTAAGGGTACTTGGAGTGAGTTGATTGTACAAATGGATGAACATTATGTAATAGAAGAATAAATTTATGGAACATTTTGTTTTTTTATTTCTCTTCATGCTAACTTCAAGTAATCTAATGAGAGATCTCTTAACGATGTAAATATAAAGATGCGCTTAGCGTCACCACAAAGAAACAATTCCTTATTTTGAAGAAATGAATCGTGTGAGATATCTTCTCTAAGAGTCCTTCCTCTACATATATCTGATCCTCTCGACATCCTGGTTTTCAGTCTCATGCATGCTCTCAGCATAATTATACGTTCGGGTTTAGTGTTTCAGTAATGGGCAGGTACTCTCCACGTCTCCTTACTATTGAGCTGACTTGAGAGACTCTTAATCCCTGCGGTACATGTGAAGAGGCTCAAGCTGAAGTACTTGGATCAAGACCCGGGACTGGAGGAGATATCGACGTGGTGCAGTGGAGAGAGGGTTTGTGTGTAGACTCTCAAATGCTGATGCGATTATATTAGGTATCTTTCAATACATATTAGGTGTCTTATACAATGACGTAATTAAAGACAGGTGAAGACATCAGGAACTGGATTGACAAAAATCAGGAAACTCGTGAACAAAAACTTCTCATTTTATATATTTTTCGTCAGTAAGTAGGTATATGAGTTATAGCCGTTACGCCAGCCTCCGTGGCGTAACGGTTGTGACTACTGCCCGTAGTCCAGAGATCCTGAGTTCGATTCACGGTTGGAGCAGACTTTTCGCACAGAAAATTCTGTTCCCTCCGAACATGTGAGGCTGGCAATTTCGGCCCTACCCAGGCTGGGTGAGGTTAATGTGGGTAGCTGGTACGATTCCCAGCGAACGGAGAGTAAAACCCCCGTCCTGTCTATCTCAAGTCAGGACGTTAAAATCAAATAGAATCAATGGACATGAAAGGAGCCTAGACATTGAATCTGGGCGTCCATATAATCCTCTCACCACCGTAACTTAGGTATCAATACCTAACTCACGGACACGGAATTATTATTATAGTTATAGTGGAAGGTTGGAATAAGATATGCAGGCATTGTAGGCGTGGAGGTAGGCAAGTAGGGGTTCAAGTTGTCCGTGCTCCCTCCTGAAATTTCTGGAAAGATACGCTAGATAAAATGAGTTTCAAATGGCATTGGAAAAAAGTGCTTAGTCCGCACTGTCTACATCACTAGTCATAAGTACGTCGGTAAATCATGTTACCTGAGCCGACCCTATGTGAAGAGCTTACTTAAATGAGTTTAAAGCTGCGGAATATATTATACCTTCAACTGACAAAGCCGTATTAGCCTCTTCTCCGAGTCATATAGTTCAAATTACAAAAGAGTTTACACAAGGATGTAATAAAACTTATAAAACTTGGGTTTCAACGCATTTTTTTTTTTTGTTTCTTGAGAATGCTCACGGTGTAAGTTCTTACTTTCAAAGACGTTGAAATTATTTCCTTCTTACTTATGTACAGTTGTGCATTTAAAATATATAGGTAGGTAAGTAAGAAGTTAACATAGTTTTCCATTTCACCCATTTCAGAACGAGACTACTGATGCACCAGGAAACTTCCTGTCAACTCATACTTGTAAAATGCTTTATTTTGAATTTGAGATAAGGTGAGTGAGAACCTCACTTTAGAGGTTTCAGGTTCAACGTAATAAAATATACATATTTTAATAATAGCGTTGAAATGATCTATAGTCGTTATTCTGTAGAAAATATTTTATTTCATTCAGGGATCTAGTCTAGTGAATGAAAAATCTAGTGATGACCGCTTGAACACTACCCAGGGTAAGTATAGTCTGTCGGCTATAGATAGGGAGTCCCATTACGCTAACAGCATGTACCTACTTCTCTATAAGAGAAAATAACCTTGTTTTAAGAGAAACCTAAGCATAAGAGAAAAAATCTGGTGTAAACATCACACGACTTTCCTTATCTCCCAAAAAGGAGTCGAATTCCGCCACTGGTGACTGAACGGTAACAGATAACTAAAAATCAATGCCAAATTCGTGATCAGCTTTTCAAAATCATTTAATTTGATATGTCACAACCCCCATCTAGGATGAATAATAAAAAAGTTAGTCCAATCGGGTCCCCCTACAATACCGGTAAATTGGGGCCGGTTTCCAAAAAGTTAAAGATATCAAAAAAATGATCAGAGTGAACCCCTATTATTTTTTTAATCTGAGAAAATGTTGTTCTTTAACTTTTTTTGTATCTTTAACCAATTCAAAGAAGCGGTGCTTGCGGCCAATATTTGCGGCCCTGCGGCCGCAGAATGCGGCCGATTTCAACCAAAAGTTTCATGGTTCGTCTGGTGTATAAAATTAATTACCATACCAAATTTCAAGTCTCTAGCTCTTACCGTTCTTGAGATATCCTGTTCACACACAGACACACACACAGACACACACACACACACACAGACAGACGCACGGACCAATGGCTGAAAACCACTTTTTTGGTATCCTGAAGCTATGATTCGTCCAGAAATGTGAAAAGCTGGGTAGGTCAAATTTTCGACGAATACAATACTTTCCTTATTATAGGATAAGGAAAGTAAAAAAATCCGGTTATGTCCAGATTTGACTGTATTATTGTTGTGGTCCTTCATGAATGAGAAAATATTGTGTGTTGAATAGCAACACGTCCTGGAACGTTAGTAGAAGCATACGAAGCTACTAGTTGGGAGAACGGGCGTCTCCTCTAATTTGTCTTCCTTCAAGCTTCATTAGTTCGGAAAGGGGTAACCCAAGATTAAACATCACCGTCTATATTCCAGCGTAAGCCCCGTACCTACCACTTGCGTGTCAGGTCGAAATGGTAAAACTCATTCAGAAGTTTCTTGATTGCTTTTCTGATAGCTTCTTCCTTCGAGCTGCGGTCAAATTGGAAGTCGAAATAATGGAAAACCAATTAAGGTGCTGATAATAAAATCGAATAAAAAAGTATCTATCAAAAATGATGGGCTATAAGTCTTCCTTCTGTAATTTCGGGGCCTGCTAAGAGGAAAGGGGTGTGTGTAGCTGTAAGGTCTTTAATTATATTAAGGTGCGCATCTTGATGGTACATAGTTTGGTAGTAGATATGTACAAGGTAGTAAATGAAATTACTTAAACCACTCAGTGCTTCGGTGTATACTGGAAAATTCTATTACCTAGGAGGAATATCTTTGAGCCATGGATATTGTGAGTTGTGAATATTTTATGCAGATAATATAGGTATTGAAACATAAGATAACACAACCAATTATTACATCTATCGGGAAGATTATGGAATTCTTTTTAATTTATTCTGTACTACCTACCCAGTTGTCAGGCTACTTCTGTAGTTTCCAACTCTCTCCTACAATAATATACGCTTACTTCACTTCTTTCTTACATTTCTTCGCTTCTACTTCTACTGTCACTTCTCTCCTCCTGCCCAGAAAGAACTACCTCGGAAGTAGCAGTGGAAGTATCTCATCAGCAGGTAGGTGATGAGACTGATGCCTGAGTTGCTTACATTTTCTTCATCTTAATGCTCACATCATTTCTTTATTTGAGTAAATACTAAAATGTAAAAGCACCTTCTATAAAATGATCCTTGTAAAATGTGATCAGTATAAACAGAAAAGTGAGAAGTTGTACTAGATAAGTTCCTTGACTTAATTTCAAGCCCAATAATAGGTACTTTTAAATTCAGTAAAAACCAATCGAAAACTGATATGCCTGAAAGGGATATCACGAAAAAAATTGTTCTTGTTTTTGAAAATGATTATTTATATTAAACAACCTATTTCTTGCATAAAAATAACTATTTTTTTATTTGTGCTGAGCACACTGCCTCGGGAAGATTTCCTTGGAGAAGTCTTTTATATATTGTAAAAATATAACTATTGAAATACTTATTTATAATTAATAAAAATAAAAATAAAATATTTTTTCTGAATAAAAAAAAACGAACTATTTATTAACCTTATTCTCTATCATGAAAACAAAGCTCTCGTGAGAGTAAGAGAACGCGATGTCCACAAGTACTATCAATACCATTATTATTAATAGGAATACAAATAATTAATGATGTTTCATTGGAGCTGGGCAATTTATCGCATGCTGCACGGAACCAGCATGCCTCTGGAGGCGCTGTGGCCAGCGGACATGTGCTAGCATTCATTGGAAGAAAAAATTCATCGGAATATACCGATAGGCAGAATAGTGTGATTATGTATGACTGTACGACACCCATTTAGTAATACACACTTCTGTACCATAACTACCATACCAGGACCTGAGTATAAACGAGAGAATTGCTGAACTGATACTAGTTATCATATTTTTGTGATAATCACTTTTGCGATGCAAAAACTACTGAAACTAACGCTGCAATTTTTAGACGAATTCGGGAATCGAACCACCGACCCCCAAGTTACAATTCCGCCGCCTTATCGATTAAACTACTGAGTTCGATGAACTGCAGAAGTGATTAGTTCCTACTAATCAGAAATACTTTACTCTAATAAATGAGAATTAATATTAATGTGAAGAAGAATAACGAGTGTGTGTAAAAGAAAAACGGTATGATAAAGAAAAAGAACGGGTAGTCGCGAGTTCGGTTCCCACTCTGTGGATGGATTTTTTGTCATTATTTTAAAGAAATCGCTTCAAACTATATTGTCCCTATAATAATGAGAGTTAATGACCAGCTGAATTAAAGTTCTATGTATTTATACCTATTATTTATTTAATCAATTATTTGGAAACATATACAGTTGATTTCATCTCTGGGAACAATGGCCATTGAAAAATAAATGCACCTGGTAGATATGATATTTTCACCTTCAGTCAGTTAGGTAGATGATACAAAATATTAAGAGGTAAAAGGGAAGTCGCCTTCTGGCCTCCAGGCAAATTCAGGGAGGATATAAATACAAAACTTTATTTTCCTGTTTCATCCAAGCAGGAAGATTGAATATTGGCAGACAGGAGGATGGGCTGTGCTGGTTCCAGGAGAAATTTAATATTTTATGTCACGGTGTGTGTGAGGATACGAAATTGTATTTTTGGACAAACAAAAAATTCCTTTTCTCTCTCTCTCTCTGCCCTTCTATTTCCCTATCTCTTTCTCCCTCTATCTCTCACTTCTTCCTTCCCTCACTAGCATAGCCACAGATCACCCCACCCCCCACAGCCCACAGAGAATACAAGTTTTTTCCGCCTCAGCGCACAAACGCTGGCGAAGTCCAAATAGCCCCCCGGACCCAATCATTAAAATTTTGGCGTGGACACAAAGGTCAATATTGACACAGATAAACAGAAACTTGCTTACGCAGACAGAAATTTTTGAAACCCTTGTTGGAAGTCATAATTTTATTTGGTTCTGAGAATATCAGATTTTTTTATCGCTCCATCAGTCCATTAGCATAACTTACGTTACTCACATTTTGTTGAATAACATGATATTGAAAGGTACTTAGGTATGCTGTTATTTATTTCAAAGTTGGTGTGGTGTAATTTATAAAAGTTTTTTCTTTGCTATTTATTTTTTATCTCTATTTTTTTGATAAGAATGTACTTTTTATTGAGGTAAAAATAAAATATTGTATACTCGTATAATATTTAACAATGTAAAATACATGCGCTTATAAAATCTGACACTTCCAAAGACCTTGTCCCTCACCCCTTTTTTTTCAGAGATCATAAATCTCTGGCTTTGGAAATTGCTTTATGAAAAAATACCTTTAAGTACAAAAGTATGGATCCACGATAGTTGAATACTTTTCCTTATGCATGGTCTGCCGCTTTGCAATTTACTTTGAAAAACAATCTATTAGATATTTTCTGCCTTTTATCTGGTAATGTATCACCCAATTAAATTAGATTTGCTTAAGGTTATTCGTTATTCTCATTCCCTATCTCTTACTTTTCGCTGGAACCCAATGAGAGTGGTGCTAATGTTTCTTATTATTCAACCATTTGCAACTCGGAAAATTTCTCGCGTGCGATGAAGCCATACAAACAATTTTACAGAATATCCCTCATTTGTTCTCAACAGGAACTTTTTTAGAATTATTACTACAAAACTAATCCTGTTTCGTCTGCATATTGGTTTCCACAGGAGCAGGGAAACCTCTCTAGTTCTCTGGTAAATACTTAGCTTAGGAAATGGCAACGTTTGCTGTATTGTAGGTATGACCTTAATCTCGATATTGTCCTATGAAGGATTGTATTTCGAAGCTTAAAATATAGTAAAGATATCTGAAAAAATGCGACAAGCTGGTAACATAAATGTATTAATATGATGTATGATGAAAGTTCATATGACCAACAATAACTGATTATAATACATGACTAAGCATTAAAGACTTGATGGAAAAGATAGAATAATATTTTTAAAAAATCTTGACACTTTGAGATGCTCCTTAAATACTTCTGATTTCAAGAAAAATAACAAACAAAAAAATCAATGTAGAAATCTTGTATGTCCGAAGTGATAAAAAAAAACTGTAGGTAGGTATACCTAAATTGGAAAAAATCAGAACATGTCCACAATTCACAAAGCACAGGAATGCTTAAAATTGAATTACACAGAGACAATTGGCATCTGTTTGAACAGGATTCCTGGATTTCTTATTCCAATGTCACTACGGCAATTTAAAGTTATGGCAAAAACTAAGTGCCACAGTAAGTGCCCTTATTACTCGCATAAGCATTTAAAATATGTGCGGAAACATAAATTACAAGCTTATTAGGTCCCCCATTCCAATTGCAGAATTTTAATTATTTCTTCCAATTTATAAGACGAACGAAGTATCAGACCACTGGCAACTTATACGGTTTTGGAATGAGACATAGGTACGTATAGATATTCCACTATCATGTGACTGGCGTACAGTAGCTATCTCACGTATTGGGTGCAGCTGCCAACTGCCGAGGAAATGACTGGCTATGCCCCCATTGCCCTCAGAATAGAGCAGACAGCACTGGGGAAGAATAACCAAGTGGATGACCAATGAGGTCTAGTCATGTACTTTGAAATAAAATCAAAATGATCTACAATGAGACTACAGTAGATGAATACTTTAGATAATAGGTATCATTCCAGAGACCCCGATTCATCTGTCAAAGAAACAAGTCGTGTTTATTTTGCTCCGTTGTTTTCAAATTTGAAATTTAGTTTGAAGTTGTTTTTTCCCAAGTTTTTTATACCAAGGTGTTCAGTTTTTATTAGACTTTCATCTAGATGTTCTTATTTTGTGTTATTGTGAACTGATTCCCCATTTTTTATTGTTTTTTATCATGTTTCCAAAAAAATTCAGTGAAAACAAACTATGGTTTCTATAGAAACAACCCCCGTCTTCCCGTCCTGTCTACCTACCCGTCACCCGTTCGAGAAATTTGCTGATTTCAGCCACTTACAATAAATATTCCCTGTGAACTTGAGATAATTTATTATGTCTTCTCCTTCCAGTCTTCCAGTTATGAGTTCCCCACTTTCATTCTCTACCTACCAGACTCCTAGACGTAGTTACCCTTCTGCCCACAAGAGGTCAACACCGTCTTCTTTCAGCGCATGCTTTACTTCCCAGACCCAGTCCAAGCCTATTGATGATTCATTGATGCTTCCCCTCGAATGTGCCATTGTTTTACCCTATGTCGAGTTCATTTCCGTGGACAAATATTTCATGGCTGTGGGAAACCTACTGGGCGGTACTCCGGAGGATTTCAAAAAAATTATTTATGGTGGTAAGAATGGTGCAAGAGTTGTAATGCATTTATGTTCTCAAAACGTACTCGAGGATTTTACTTCTAAATATGAAACAGTTACGATCGACGAAAAGGTTCTACCAGTAAAGAAACTAGTTGACCCGGGCCTTATTCTTTTCTTACAGAATGTTGTGCCTCATTTACCTAATAGTCTTCTAGAACTTGAATTAAAAAAATATATCCCCCTTCAGTCTGAGATCCACCTGACTAACTATGGAATGAGAGATTATCGTTTAAGCCACATTCTGGCTTATAAAAGACAAGTGAAGATCAGGTCCGATGACAGAGAAAAAGTACCGGCAGTGATCAATGTAACGTTCATGAATGTCACTTACCCAGTATATTTGTCTTTTGATTCTGTCCCTACCACCAGGTGCTTTAACTGTGGAAAGGAGGGGCATATCTCTAAAAATTGCACAGAACCTCCCAAAGCTCTCGCACAGGAAAGATTGTTAAAAGCCAAGCTGCCACCCCCCCTGAACCTGAGTACAATGATGAGAATGTAAGAGTTGAAAATATTAACCTTCCTGAACTTTCTGACGACTCCATGGAAGAAGAAATGGATTCTGATTTTGGCACTCCCTTAGTTACTCCCTCAATTTCTAAGAAGTCTGAGTCTGGTGAGTTTCAAGTTAAAAACTTCTACCCGACTTTTAACACCTCCCGATCTTCATCCCTTCCGTCATTGGTAGCAGATGAGAAGGATTCAACCCCAAAGGATAATAACCACACTGAAGATTTCCCCGCTCTTAAGATCCCTTCCCCAAACCTAGATACAATAAGGACTCAAAAAAGAACTCTAAATGACAGTGAGTCTCATAACGAGAAAAAAATTAAAATCAACTCGACCAATCCCTTACCATCCGAGGGATTCAAATCCCTGGTGTCCAAGATAGTGGACGAGTCTGAGGAAGAGTCGGTGTCAGCAGATGATATTTGCGATCTTCTAGCCAAACTGAAGAACTCTCAAAAGCAGATGGAAATCGTAACAGAATCGAAACTTCCTATCAACATTGTCAAAAATATTCTTCAGTCAATCCACGCCCACCCCGACATCACATCTAACATGAAGTCAAGAGTTGGCCGCCTCTTGAAAAATGTTTTCGTGGAGGCAAAAATGGTGCTTAAAAATGTACCTTCTGAATATTGAACACCAAAATAGAAATATTATTCTACATAGATATTTATCAATGTACTAAATTTCTTACAATGTTCCCGTCCTAACCTACCCCTTATGACTTTCCAATTATTGTTACTATTGTTGTTTTTTTTTTTTTTTTTGCTATTATTATTTACTTGTTCTTATCCTTATATTAATTTATTATTAATATTTCAGGTCTTCTTGAAACTTATCCTTTTCCTAATATGTCTAATGTTTTTTTATAAGATTGCTTTTTATTTTTTCTTTTTTTCCTAATAAATTTTTTTGGTAATTTACATGAACAACTTCTCACTTTTACAATGGAATGTGAATGGTTATTATAGTCGTCTTCCCTACATACAGAAGGTCCTTACTGAACATTGTCCTCTCGTGGCATGCCTGCAGGAAACTAATTTTAAAGCATCCAGTCATCCCACACTTCAAAACTACAATTTTTTTCGCAAAGATCGTGATGCTTCCCTTTGTGATTCTGCCAGTGGAGGTGTTGCGATTTTGGTTCATAAATCTATCAGAGCTAAATCCATTGCTATCAATTCAGACCTAGAAGCGATTATAGTAGAAATAAATTTGAAAAATAAAATTCAAATATGTAATGTATATATACCGTCAGACAAAAGGTTTTGCTCTTCAGATTTAGAAGCTCTAACAAATCAACTTTGCCCTCCTTTTATTATCACTGGAGATTTTAATAGTCACAATTTAATTTGGGGCTCTGAATCTACAAATAGTAGAGGCAGAGAAGTGGAAAAATGGTTTTTAGATAAAAATATATATCTCCTCAATGACGGAAGAAGTACTTACCTCAGCATGTCTTATAATACCACTTCTGCCATTGATTTATCTTTATGTTCTGCCGATATCTGTCTTCTACTCTCTTGGAATGTTGATAAGTACTTGTACGACTCTGATCATTATCCAGTATGGATCAAGTCATTGGAAAGAGAAGAAGAAAACGTCTATGAAGATTTTTCCAAGTGGCATTTTGATAGAGCCGATTGGAATGGGTTTTTTCAGGAACTTGATTCTAAACACCAGAAAATGACATTGGACCCAAACACTAATATTGCCATTGAAAATCTCACTAATGATATTATTACTGCCTGTGAAAATAATATTCAACGTTCTAACCCTAAAAACAAGAAACCCCGTGTTCCTTGGTGGAACGAGGATTGTTATAGAACGATTAAAGAAAAAAATAAATGTTTCAGGAAATACAAAAGAACTCAGACCCTGGATGATTTTATTATGTTTAAAAAGGCACGAGCTGTCAGCAGAAAAACTGTGTGGAGAGCAAAAAAAGAGTCCTGGAGGAAGTTCATCAGCTCTGTAGACTTCAACATGTCCAGCAAAGAAGCTTGGAATTCAGTTAAAAAAATTATTGGTAAAAAATCCGACCAGATTAGTATACCGTCTTTAACCGTTGGGTCTGACGTCATCACAGATAAGAAGCAAATAGCTGATATCTTGGTGGAAAAATTTCACAATAATTCCGATCTCTCTCACCATGGTGATATTTTCCTCTCAAAAAAAGAAGAATTAGAGCGACATCCTCTAATTTTTTCCAATGATAATTCGGATCCGTACAACTCTCCCATCACCACGAGAGAGATTGAACGTGTTCTAAAAAAAACGTAAAAGTTCATGTCCTGGTCAGGACCAAATATCTTATGTTGTGCTTCAAAAACTCCCGAAATCTTCTTTACGACTGTTAAATAAAATTTATAATCGAATCTGGTATACAGGATTGATCCCTCCTAAATGGAAAGAATTTATCCTATCCCCCATTCCCAAGCCAAATAAAAACCTCGAGTATCCTGAAAGTTACCGACCTATCACCTTAGCTTCCTGCATGTTTAAAATTTTAGAGAAAATTGTTAATGACCGTTTGTACTTCACTCTGGACAGCAAAAATTTCTTTAATAAAGTACAATGCGGTTTTCGTAAGCATCACAGCACGACTGATGCTCTGGTCCACCTGGAATCTCATGTGCGTGACGCTTTTGCTAATCGTGAACACTGCGTTGCTGTCAGTCTGGATATTTTACGCGCTTACGAAACAACGTGGATATATAGAATTCTGAAAATACTTCAAGATCAAGACCTAAAAGGAAACCTCATGCTATTTATTGAGAATCTCCACCAAAACAGAACTTTTCGTGTCCGGGTTGGCTCTGACTACTCAGTAGCTAAACATCAGGATAACGGTATTAGCCAAGGCCTCTCAATAAGTTGCACCCTGTTTCTCATTGCAATCAATGACATTGTTTCTAATATTCACCCCAAAGTTCAAGCTTGTATCTTCGCTGATGACTGTACTCTATTTATGAGGTCTAGGTATATGAGTGAAATAGAATCCTGCATTCAATTTTCTCTCGATAGCCTAAGTCAATGGACAAACACTTCAGGTTTTGCTTTTTCTCCCCAGAAGTGTCAAGCCATTCACTTTTGTAAAAAACGAAAGGCCCATGATCACCCTAATATTTCAATCTCAGATCACCGCCTAGTTTTCGTTGATTCCATAAAACTGCTGGGTCTCGTATTTGACAAAAAAATAAACTTCAAAAAACATTTACTAGATCTCAAGTCTACCTGTCTTAAACGATTAAACCTCATGAAACTTTTCTCAAACATCAAATGGGGCGCTGACTATAAATCACTCCTTCATCTATACCGTGGCTTTATAAGATCTAAATTAGATTATGGATCCATAGTATATAGCTCGGCGTCTGATTCAACTCTGAAAATGTTAGACACAATTCACCATCAAGGTGTCCGCTTGGCTCTGGGCGCATTCAAAAGTTCGCCCATAAAAAGTATTTTATCTGAGGCTGGCGAACCTCCTTTGTCCTTCCGACGTGACACCTTGTGCAGCAACTACCTCTTCAATACACTGAGAGATGCGAGACACCTACATTTTTCATCTCTGAAGGAAAAATCCCACGAGAACTACCCCCCTGAAAACCAAATGGAATATCCACTCAGAATCCGAGGTAAAATTCTTTTAAGAAAAAACGGTATTAATATTGAAAACTTGGACATTACCCCCTCTCCCCCCATATCTCCACCTTGGACAATGTTTATCCCAACTGTTCACTATGATCTACGAAAACTAGACAAAAATATTGCCTCCCCTCAAGAAATATTACAAGCTTACCACTCCATCATCAATTACTAAAGGCAATGCCTTGTTGAAACAGCCATCTTTCTCTGTCGGATGCCAATTCCTTCATATTTTGGTAGGAGTTACAATTCATCAATTCACAGATGTCTTTGAAATAATTCTGTCTTGGTCTGCCACGCCCTCTTCTTCCTGCTATTCTACCTTCCATTATGTTTACCATGAAGTTGTTGTGTCTTATTACATGTCCAATCATTTTTATCTTTCTTCCTCATTATTGTTTTCATCAATGATCTTCCTTCTCTTACATCTTGTAATACTTCATCATTGGTCTTCTTCTCTGTCCAGCTTGTCTTCGTCATCTTCCTCCATATCCACATTTCAGCTGCTTCCAGTCGTTCTCTTTCATATTGTGTAATCGTCCAAGTCTCACATCCATAAGTTAACACACTCCATACTAAGGTTTTCACAAATTTCTTCCTTACTTCTATACTGATATGCTTATCTGTGAGTAGTTTTATTTTCTTTAGAAATGCTTGTTTGCTTAACATTATTCTTCTTATGACATCTTTTCTTGTTTTGCTATCATGAGTGATCAAACTGCCAAGGTAACAGAACTCATGTACCTGTTGGATAGGATTATTTTGAAGTTTGATGTTTGCAGTTGGTGTTTCAGTTTTACTAATGAGCATACATTTGGTTTTGTTGACATTTATTTTCAGATCATATCTATGGAGGCTATTTGATAAAATGTTTAGCATATCATTCATGTTATTTTCACTATCTGCTAGTAGTACAATATCATCTGCAAATCTTATACAGTGAATTCGTTCATCGTTGATAGTTATTCCTGGTGTTTGGTCTTTCATTTCGTTGATTGCATATTCGATAAACAGGTTGAACAGGTACGGAGAAATCTGGCAACCCTGCCTCACACCTTTTCTTATTTTTGCTTCCTTTTCGCTTCCATTTATATCAATGATTGTAGTTTGTTCTTTGTACATATTCAAGATCAATTGTCTATCTCTCCATTTTATACTCTTTTCTTTCATTATTTTGAAAAGTATTTTCCAATTTATCTTATCAAAGGCTTTTTCTAAGTCAATGAATGTGGTGTATGTATTGATATTTAGGTCGATTCTTCTGTCCAAGATCTGTCTCAAGGATAATATGGCTTCCCTTGTTCCTTTTTCAGATCTAAATCCAAATTGGTCTTCGCTCGTATTTTCATCAATATTTTCTTTCATCCTGTTTTTCACAATATTCAGCAAGATTTTAGATGCATGAGATAGGAGTGCAAGGGTTCTATAATTACTACATTCACTAGCATTTCCTTTTTTTGGAATAGTAATCATTCGGCTTTTTACAAAA
>JAMCCL010000648.1:0-21690 GCA_024516035.1 Bactericera cockerelli
TTATCTAACGGCATAAATAATGGTGTGCGTTCGTTCAACACAAGTTCATACAGCATAATAATCGAAATCGATTATGCTGTGCGACCGTTATGCTGGGTGAATTTGTGTTGAAAGAACATTATGTCCTGCGAAATTGTGTTGTACGAACGTTTGAAATGGTTAAAATCCATGAAACTCTTTCCATTTCCCCACCCAGAGCTCAAAAGTTTCCCTTCAGAAGAGAATAGAGAAATTTTATCTATGAAATAGGGAATTTTGCAGGTGGAATAAAGGAATAACCTTAACTCAATTTTTATTTTTTACTTTTCTAGTTTTCTTTTTTTGTAGTTATGAGTAGTGTATTATTAAAATACACTAATACAGTGAACTAACAATCAAAGGATTGGAGATCTATTTAAAAAAAAAATAATATCAATGTAATAAGAAAAGTTTTATTTGAACGACATCAAGCATCGACAGCTGTACTCACATTACTGAAGTACACTAGGTTGAACTATGGAAACTAGAGTGGCACCAGCCTTTGATTGAATCTAATGTAATCTATAGAAATGGGGATATGAAGAGAATAATGACTGCCACTGTGGACAGGTGCAGACAATGAACATCTCCTTGTCTGTAATCAATTGGATGAACCCTGTACCCAACAAGATCTAACCCTGGTTACCCTGGCCAATCTAAGATATGAAAGATATTTATGTTGTTCCGGACATGAAAGTAAAGTAAGTAATGTAATGAATGGTTTTATGATCATCACTATTGTGAGACAGCAAGCCTGTCTAGTTAAAAGCTTGTTTATCCCAAAAAAATTCAGTTCCCTTCTTTGCCACTACCATATCATTGTGCTATTTGTGCCTGTATCACTAAATCCCGATGAAAAAACAAGGCTTGTGTCATCTGACCCTCATCTTTTCTCTGGAGAGCCTCCAGATATCTGGAGGCTCCAGACTTGGATTTTACACTATTTCCATATTCCCAAATCCACTGCAATACATGTTGCATTGATTTTTTCCCCTCTGAGATTTTCAATTTTGTTTCTTCTTTCATCATGAATAAGGAATTCAAGAATCTGGAATTATAAATCTAAAACCCTTGTAAAAATATCTATTTTTATAAACATCAAGTCTATTAATCAATAATGGACTAGTTGACACAACTAGATTATGCTGAGGCCAACCCAGGTATCCTGTTCCTGGTGTGTCAGATCATAACATGCTGAAGTGTGATATCATCCCCCCACTAACAATCAAAACACCAGCAAAGCTCCATTCCCATGAGTCCTAAATTATGTAGATGAAAGCAACAAGTTATTTCTGTTTTCCCTATCATCACCATCTCTTAGTATGCCCCAAACACTGGTGACTATCATCTCCCCATAATGAATTGTCCCAAGTCTGAATAACCTTGCTGAATTCATGCCCAGCCTCCATAAGAGCCCATGTGCATCTAGTTTTTCTTCACCGTCCCTCAACTTCTAACCACCATTACCCCAATTCAACATTCATCAAAATGGTCTATCAATTGTCAAGCTATACCTTATGTTTCCATGATTTCCATGATATACCAAATTAAAGTTTGCATTGGCTACCAGTCAAATTCTATCTACAAAGTATAATCCGATACAAAAACCGTATTATATCCTCTCATGTTTAAAATTAATAAACTATGTACCTGATTTTTACAAGTGAAACCATTCCCTTATAATCAAAACTAAACTTTGCTTCTTTTCTTTTCATTTAATTTTCACTACATAACTATTTTTTTTAGTATAAGAAGGATTCCCTGTCCCTGTCCCTGCCTTTATTTTTGTGTTATATTGTACTTCAATTGAATCTTATAATTTAATTGAATTATAGATTTTACTTTGGGTTTCTCAGTCCCATCTATCATTTTCAATTCTGAGCCTATTCCTTTGTCTTCTTGTGTGAAAAATCTTGGAATACTTTTAGATCCAGATCTTCAATGGAACTCTCAGGCAGTGGCGGCTCCTGACTTCAAGACTAGGTGAAGACAAATTATACCCAGAAGTATTGAAAAAATAAAATTATTAATTTATCAGATCTTAGTTCTTAAATATGGTCTCATAAACACAGCCCATTGTAAGTTATGGCTGTTTCCCTGCAAAGCATGATTTTCTCTCATACCAGTTTTGCATCATATAAGTTTTTATAGGTACTTTTTTTGGAGAACACTTGGTACTTAATAAATAAACAAGGCCAGCAGAACAATTTGTCAACACTTGAGCTGGTACACAGCCATTCATTTTTCATAAGCCATTCAGGCTTGAACTGTATGGCTGTGGGGCAGGCATTTGCTTTACTTTTTAGTGGTGGTTAGAAATTGGACATCCAGTAATCATAATATCTTTCATATCCTCATTACTTCTTAATCTGAATGGGGTTACATTTAATGTTTGAACCCCATGATTTTGTGGGAATCTCATTGTTTCTTTGAAATGTTGTTATTAATTATTCATCTTATTAAAATTATTAACTAAAAGATGGTAAAAAGGAATTAAAATAAAAATATTAGGATTATACCTCAGTAGATAGGTAGGTACAACATTTTAAAGAGGGGTTAGAACTGGGAAGGAAAGAAAGTTAGTTGAAGACTAAAAATTACAATCCAAAACTGGAAGAAAATCCACCACCAGATTACAAAATAAATCTAAGAAAACATACTTACTACAAATATAAAATCAGCTTAAATTTGTGTTACCATTGATGTTTAAATGACTATTTATGAAAAACACAGATATTGCCTTATAATTTTAAGTACTTCACTGGAAGCTGTGTGCTTAGCTACCTGCAACCTGCATAATTATAATGTTATTTCTGACACTGAAAGAAGTACATAGCTACTTCATATTCAACTTATTATGAAAAGCACAGGTCAGATCAGGTAGGAATAATGTTTCTATCCTGTATCAAACTATCAAATACTGGGAAATAACTTTATTAACTAGTTACACCAATTAAAAGTCACTTAATTACCGTTGAGAAGATTGAAAATAATCTAATAAAATTTGAAAAGTGTTTTGTTTACATTCTAAAGATAAAGAGATACAATGTTGCCAAGTTAATTTCATAGCTAAATTTCTACAAACTTCAAGAGCTATATTTTAAATTTAAAGAAATCCCTCAAATCATGTAAGACGTATATTTATTTAAAAAATAATACTACACCGCCTGAACAGAATTTTCTCTTGAGAATTTCATTTCAACACGTCTAATTTCATGATTTTTTTTAAAGTGGTTCCATAGTCAGGATCTTAAACAGGACCACCATTGTCCCTATTTAAAAACTTCTTGGAACAACTAGATACCAGATTATCTTATTTGGCTCAATTTCGGTACCTACATTAAATAATTATCTCCGAGATTTGACTTCAATCGAGATGTCCTTTTTAAGACTATAGTTGACAAGATACATAAATAGTTAAAATTTATTGGTATCGGCTATCGTTTAGTAACTATGTACAAAACTAGAACCCAAAAAATGAGAAATAATATCCAAAATTCCTGACACAAAATCCTGCTTTCCTAACGCCTACGTTATTATTATTATTTTTTTTTTTCTAATATTACAAGATTGTGCTAGATATGGGAGGCTAAATCATTGACTGGTTTCCTAGGTCTGGCATAATGCTACTGGCAACAATGTTAATATCAAAAACACATGACATCGCACATGGTGGCTTCGTGACATTTCGTATGAGGTCGTGTAGATAATGTAAACTGAATACAACTGAAGACTGTCCTCAGTAGCATATTACATAGATATAGTTCTTGCCTAATATTTCATGATACCTACTTGGAAATACTCAACTCTGATTGGTTGATTCAAGGACAACTGAAGACAATTTCGAATTGTCTTCACATTTGGTGTTCTCCTTGGAAAGTAACATGAAATGTTAAGCAGCATTGATCTATTTTACACAAAGCTTACTCTTTTTTTTTTTTTTTTTCTTTGAGTTGGATCAATTGTGCCATGTTCAAGGGATTATGAGTAGTGTTTTCACTGTTCAAAATTAGGTGAAAATGTCTTCAGTGTCTTCACCCGACGAGCCGCCACTGCTCTCAGGTTGTTCAAATTGGTAAGGAAGTGTATCAAAAGTTTCATTCCCTGAAAACATTTGCAAAGGTTTTAGCCCTGCAAGACAAAAACAGCTCCTATGTACTTCTCTTATATTTCCTTTGATTGAATACTGGAGCTGCTATGTCAAACATCAAAGGGAATTTACTTCAAACATTTCAGAATGCTTGTGTTGTGTTTCAGTCATTTGATCATGTTTCAGCTAAATGAAAAAAACTTCAATGGTTACAAATTGATAAGAGATTAGAACATCTGAGATTGGGCTTACTGTGGAGAATTTTGAATGAGACTTCACCTCCATATCTTCACTCATCATTTCATACACTCTTCATTCCACAGTCATAATACTCGCTTTACTTATCTCTCTATTCCACCTCACAATACAGTAGAACCTTCATTAGCTGGATAATTGAGGTCCTATATAAAAGTCTGGATAATTGAGAGGACCCTAAAAAACCACTCTATTGTATACATTATTTTTTTCCTTTCCATTATTGTTTCCATTATTTAATTCTTATAATAATTATTTGTACTGTACATAATTATGTCTATGTATATCCAATAAAGTGTTTAATAATAATAATTATCTATCTTTTTGCTTTCAGAGACTTGCCGTGCAAATCTTTAAGTGACTCCCGCTGCCTCTGGACATCTGGCTTTTCTGCTGCCTCCGGCCATCTGGCTCTTCTATTGCCTCCGGCTATCTGGCTCTTCAGCTGCCTCCGGCTTTTCTGCTACCTGCCTGTATTATTATTCATTTATTCTTTTACACCCTGATTAAGATTGTCTAGGCAACCATGTTTCATGTCAACCCACTTCTAAACAATGTAAACTTAATTATTACAATAAAAGAAAAATGATTTTTTTTTGAAATTCTGATGTTCTCTATTTCCCAGACAAAACAAATAGCCACCACCTATA
Source organism: Bactericera cockerelli (assembly GCA_024516035.1). Classification (NCBI taxonomy): domain Eukaryota; kingdom Metazoa; phylum Arthropoda; class Insecta; order Hemiptera; family Triozidae; genus Bactericera; species Bactericera cockerelli. The sequence continues at coordinate 5,014 of JAMCCL010000648.1, forward strand.
GCTTGTAAAAATACAGTTGCATTTTTGTATTCAACGTTTCATAGGTGGAGAAAATAACCTGATTCCCAATTAATTACAGACTAAAATTGACATTATCAGTGACACTTCATTCGTCTGTTACTGTTAATGTCAATTTTACAGTTACCAGAGCAGCCAGAAAGATAAAAGGTTCTTAACATTTTTAGCATCGCGGCACACTTAGCATGAATAAATCAAAGATATTGGACTTAGCCGCAGACAAAATTTTGAAGATGTCTATAAAAAGAAAGAGATTTTGTATTGAACCCAACTAATAATGAGGGCTTTTTCTTATCTTCAGAAATTTTATAGCACATCAGCATTATAGGATGGGAATCACTGTGCTTAATACTTTATTAAGTAGTCACTGTGGCCCAGTGGAGTAGGCTAGCAAGCAGGGTGACCTGGGTTCGATTCCCGGCAGCGCAGAAATTTTCTGCTTGGATGTCCGGGTCCACTCATACTTCATGAGGAATAAGCGACCTCACTAGAGACGAGGTTTTGTTTTAACTTGGGTACTGGACGATTTGGCTTTCGTTTGTCTGTCTATTAAGCGATAGCACCCGACCGGATTCTTCAAAATTGTTATTAGTATATACATGTTCATTGGGTCTTAGAATTTTACCTATTGTTTTTAGGCCGGCTAGGAAAGAACACTCGACCGCAGCGCAGGCTCCTACCTAGTAGAGGCAGACCTCAACTCAACCAGGAAAAGTCTATCCTGCTTGGTAGAATACCTCGATACTGGGCAAGCTAAAGACGACTCTAGACGGGAACCTCAATTATCCATCACTATACTTCCATTCGTCACACCAGAAAGCCTTAAGTCTGTACGACAGTCCACAACTTCGGCTATGCCTTTGATGACTTTTTGAAATAGTGTGATCTGTTGAGGGGGAGGGGGTCGACAAGAGTCAGATTTTTCCCATCTGTTACCGTTTCGGCTGTAGAAAACATTTTACCTTCGACTCTCACCCAAAATACGGGCAAATGTCACTCGAGTTGACATTACTTACATGTAAATTAGGGACGCGTTCTAAAAAGCTCGAGATATACAGAGTGTCCACCAAAGTTGGACACCTCAAATTACCCGGCCCAAGAAAGAGTTTTTAAAAAATTCAAGGGTACATGTTTTAATCATGCGGTTTCAGTCATGAATTTTTTTTTATACAGGGTGGTTCGAAAGTCAAAAATTGAGGTGTCAACTTTCGATTTTTAATGAATCGACCTGAATTTTATTTGATAATTTAACTTCTAAATGGTTTCTGAGTACTTTTTTAAACTAAAATATTACATACAGGGTAGGTTTTTTGACCATTTTACTTCCGAGAAATTTCTAATATTAGAAATCGGAAGTATTGTGTTAGTTTTTGTAAAAAAAAAAAAAAAAAAAATTTTGCTCCGATTTCAATTTTTTTCATATTTCTGGACGTTTCATAACCTCCTGAGCAACTTTGGTTTTGTGTCCGTCTGTCGATCCGTTGGTCTGTTAAAAATATTCTTTGTAACACGCAAATCTCAGAAACTACTGAACGGATTTTGATGATTTGCACACATATAGGAGACGTTCTGTAGGTGGTCTCATTTTAAATTAATCAAATTCGTACGAGCGGTTCTGGGTGAAAGAGACCATGCGCCTGACCACTAAATTTTTACTTAAACGCTTATATCTCGTGAACGGTACACCCGATATTGATGAAATTTTGTATGAATAGGTATGCATAATTATTATTGTTTTACATAGACTATTTATATTTATTTTTTAATTAATTATAATTTAACTCTGATATTTAAGAAAATCCGAAATTTTTGACAAAAAAGTCAAAAAATAAGGACCACGAATTGCCGATACAGAATTTTTTGTATGTAGAAAAAACGGTATTATACCATTTAAAACAAATTTGAAGAAAATCGGTTAAGTGGTTTGGAGATACAAGTGATTTAGTATAAAATTTCAAAATTGGCACGTGGTCGTGTATGCAATGTGAAACAATCACGAGGAAGTATTGTGTCCATAATTGGCACTGTTTTTTTTCTTCTAAATCTCGAAAAACGATTTCGTTTAATTTTTTCGATAACAAGAAAAAAGTGTTTGTGTAATGAAAACACGCATTTTCAATTGGCAGCAAAAATTTTCATACAGGGTGTAAAATAATTTTACTGGTTTTTTTTTTTTAAACCGAGTTTATTTTACAAAAACTCTTTCAGGGTCCGAGTAATTTGTGGTGTCCAACTTTGGTGGGATACCCTGTATATACATATGTATATCTATTTATAAAATGCTTGAAGGTAACCTCTGTCATTTTTTTACTTTCCTTATCTTATAATAATAATAATTTAAATAAATGTGTAATAAAAGACCAGAATTATAGGATTTTTTCGTATCCGGTATAATCCTTATCTTATTTCTGCTTATAATTTCACCTCTCTACGCTGCTCATATTAAAGCAGCTACTCATGTTTCCTCACGGTATGAGAGGACCCCGGACATGCAAGTATAGACCCGAAAAAATCCTGCCCTACTGGAGATCGAACCCAGGTCACCGTGCACGCAAGCCAAGAAAGGTAACCCACTGGACATCCGTGACCACCCTTATCTTACACAAAGGACAATTTTTGCATATTTGTAGACTTCTTTTAGGAAGAGGATGTAAAGAAAAGACCCAATAAAGGAAAGAAAAGACCCAATTTACCCGTCTTTCAAAAATTATTCCACGAAATCAATTCAAAACCAAAACCACTTTAATATGCTCTAAATTTCTAATGAATTTCTAATGGGTTATTCAATTATTCTTTCTCCTTTTATCACTCTCTCTTTCGCTCACTTACTCTTTTTTTTAATCGTCGTCTTTTTAATTTCTCTCTCTCGCACACACATAAAATTTAAAAACTCAATTTTTCTCTCATTCTCTTTCTCAGGGTCGGACTTAAGTACTGTAGCCCTAGCGTCAAGGGTACGTTGAATAAACCATTTCTCGTTTTGTCTCTAAAGTTAAGCAACGTGCAGCGAGGTTAGGACACGGGTGAGTGACCATTCAATTTAGAATCCTGCTGATATTGGCTATTCCCGACCTCACTGAAGCTGGGTGAAGTTAATTTGCATTGCTGGTTTGTGAGTTTCGAGCGAATGGAGGGTGAACCCCCGTGTGATATAATCATGCAGCTGAAAGCCATATTAAACTCAACTTAAAAAAAAAATCCTGAAATTAAGCAATGAAGTTAAAAAAAGTCCAAGACTTTTGGGTAAGTCACCATTCGAATTCAAATGCTCGTGTTGCTGACTATTCCCGCCCCACAGTAGTCACCGTGGTCGAGTGAGTTAGCGCGCTGAGTCATTGCACGCACGGCAGTGGCGGCTCCTGACTTCAAGACTAGGTGAAGACAAATTATACCCAGAAGTATTGAAAAAATAAAATTATTAATTTATCAGATCTTAGTTCTTATGGTCTCATAAACACAGCCCATTGTAAGTTATGGCTGTTTCCCTGCAGAGCATGATTTTCTCTCATACCAGTTTTGCATCATATAAGTTTTTATAGGTACTTTTTTTGGAGAACACTTGGTACTTAATAAATAAACAAGGCCAGCAGAACAATTTGTCAACACTTGAGCTGGTACACAGCCATTCATTTTTCATAAGCCATTCAGGCTTGAACTGTATGGCTGTGGGGCAGGCATTTGCTTTACTTTTTTAGTGGTGGTTATAGTAATTGGAGAAATTGGAGATCCAGTAATCATAATATCTTTCTTATCCTCATTACTACTTAATCTGAATGGGGTTACTTTTAATGTTTGAACCCCATGATTTTGTGGGATCTCATTGTTTCTTTGAAATATTGTTATTAATTATTCATCTTAATAAAAAATATTTATTCATCTTAATAAAAAATATTAACTAAAAGTTGGTAAAAAGGAATTAAAATAAAAATATTAGGATTATACCTCAGTAGTTAGAACTAGGAAGGAAAGAAAGTTAGTTGAAGACTAAAAATTACAATCCAAAACTGGAAGAAAATCCACCACCAGATTACAAAATAAATCTAAGAAAACATACTTACTACAAATATAAAATCAGCTTAAATTTGTGTTACCATTGATGTTTAAATGACTAGGTATTTAAGAAAAACACAGATATTGCCTTATAATTTTAAGTACTTCACTGGAAGCTGTGTGCTTAGCTACCTGCAACCTGCATAATTATAATGTTATTTCTGACACTGAAAGAAGTACATAGCTACTTCATATTCAACTTATTATGAAAAGCACAGGTCAGATCAGGTAGGAATAATGTTTCTATCCTGTATCAAATACTGGGAAATAACTTTATTAACTAGTTACACCAATTAAAAGTCACTTGATTACCGTTGAAAAGATTTGAAAATGGTCTAATAAAATTTAAAAAGTGCGCGACAAGTTTTGTTTACATTCTAAAGATAAGAGATACAATGTTGCCAAGTTAATTTTATGCTAAATTTCTACAAACTTCAAGAGCTATATTTTAAATTTAAAGAAATCCCTCAAATCATGTAAGACGTATTTATTTATTTAAAAAAATAATACTACACCGCCTGAACAGAATTTTCTCTTGAGAATTTCATTTCAACACGTCTAATTTCATGATTTTTTTAAAGTGGTTCCATAGTCAGGATCTTAAACAGGACCACCATTGTCCCTATTTAAAAACTTCTTGGAACAACTAGATACCAGATTATCTTATTTGGCTCAATTTCGGTACCTACATTAAATAATTATTTCCGAGATTTGACTTCAATCGAGATGTCCTTTTTAATACTACATATAGTTGACAAGATACATAAAATATAGTTAAAATTTATTGGTATCGGCTATCGTTTACGAACTATGTACAAAACTAGAACCCAAAAAATGAGAAATAATATCCAAAATTCCTGACACAAAATCCTGCTTTCCTAGCGCCTACGTTATTATTATTATTATTTTTTTTTTTTTTAATATTACAAGATTGTGCTAGATATGGGAGGCTAAATCATTGACTGGTTTCCTAGGTCTGGCATAATGCTACTGGCAACAATGTTAATATCAAAAACACATGACATCGCACATGGTATGTGGCTTCGTGACATTTCGTATGAGGTCGTGTAGATAATGTAAACTGAATACAACTGAAGACTGTCCTCAGTAGCATATTACATAGATATAGTTCTTGCCTAATATTTCATGATACCTACTTGGAAATACTCAACTCTGATTGGTTGATTCAAGGACAACTGAAGACAATTTCGAATTGTCTTCACATTTGGTGTTCTCCTTGGAAAGTAACATGAAATGTTAAGCAGCATTGATCTATTTTACACAAAGCTTACTCTTTTTTTTTTTTTTTCTTTGAGATGGATCAATTGTGCCATGTTCAAGGGATTATGAGTAGTGTTTTCACTGTTCAAAATTAGGTGAAAATGTCTTCAGTGTCTTCACCCGACGAGCCGCCACTGACGGTGATCTGGGTTCAATCCCCAGCGGAGCAGGATTTTAGCTGCTTTAATGTTAGCAACGACCAGTGGCAGGATTATAGGCAAAAATAAGGTATTGGGTTATTAAAGATTTGGAAAAGTGATACAATTCTGCGCTACTCACTAAATTGTGATTTAATAACATAAAGAAGCACATTATTATTATTCGGGCCCCACTCAGACTGTGTGAGGTTTATTTGAATAGCTGTTTGTGAGTACCCCTTTATAAGTGCCGCACGCGACAGAAATTAATAATATTAATTTTATTTATTTTAACTGTGGTTTAATATCTATAATTTTGGGGTTCCATATCTTTAAGGTCCTTGCTCACATAAAAGAAGCTACTTATTTTTCCTTACGAGGTATGAGTGGAAAAAATCCTGTCCTGCGGTAATCGAACTCAGGTCACCGTGCGTGCAAGTCTAGTGCGTTACCCACTCGGCCTCGGTGACTAATGTATCCATCTCGATTTAATAACCCTTAAAATTAGTTAAATAATTAATTAAATAAACATGTTCCAGGTCTTATTAAGCTTTTGCGATATTTACTTTTAAAGGATTTTTTAAAAATATCGTGGGATATTTTACTAGAGATTTGGGAAAAATCCCGTATGTCTACTTCCCCTACATCCATAGTCTATACAATGAAGTTTTTTTCGATTAATCGGTTATGCTGTGCGTTCATTATGCTGTACGAAATTGTGCTGTGTAACCGTTGTGTTGAATGTAGTCGTGTTTTTTTATGTAACTAAAGTTTACTTGAATCCAAATCCTAATCCATTCTGGTAAATTCTAGTTACCCCCACCACAATTTTTTATAACTTACTCAAGTCAAACGAGAGTGCGCTTCGAATGCTAACCCAAGAGCGGCATGCTTGAAGTGAGGTTAGAATACTACAAGTTGTATGGAGGGACTTTTGAGATGAGATGAAATATGAATAAAATAGTGTAAATAAATCTATTATTAGGAGTAAATTTCCAGGAATTTACTGATCTGGTTTTTTTTTTACTTAGATAAGTTGATTATTGATTTGTTAACGCAATGAACATTTCAAAGAGGTTATCATTTCTATACGAGCTACATGAAATTATGTTTACCTACTGAAACCAATACTGTAGATGAGAACAATAACACATGCATGATCCTCACAGATTTTCATTCACATTGTCATTCACTAATGACTCTAATGGTTGAAAGTGAGAAACACAATAGACCCCAGAATTATGACAAATTAGTTGATAAGTATGTGTCCTATGACAAGAAAATATTTTGTTCCATTTATACAAATTAATATTTTTACTTTCTCCTATAATTAAGAAAGTTTAGTATAATGAAAAGTTAGACCTACCTATTTTCACATTTCTGGCAGAATCATAGTATTAATACTATGATTTAGGATACCAGAAAAGAAATTTGGTTTTCTATCAATATAATAGGTATTTCAAGAACCATTAGCACAAGACTTGAAATTGGGTATGATTTTATATACCACTTAAACCACAATCCTTTTGGTTAAATTCACTCCAATGAACTCCTTAGGTATATCCTTAATATGAGCAGCTTGAAATTAAGTTTCCTAAAACCAATACTAAATATGAAATTAACAATCAATTTTATGGTCAAGTGCAATGACAACAACAATTCTGTGTCTGAAATGACCAAAGCAGCCAAGTGTAATCATTAATAATTGTACCTTACAAATAAACTAATTGCACTTTGTTTTATAATCATTTCAGCTATTCAGAGGAGGATTTTTTCCGTATGTTTCGAATGTGTAAAAATACGTTCAATATTCTACTATCTCTCCTCAAGCAGAATCCAAGCTTCACCACAGCTTGGTCAAATGGTATACAGCCAATTTCACCAGCCCAAAAGGCACTGGTGACATTATTTTATTTATCATCACAACAAACAGTGAGACAAATAGGTGACAAATTCAACATTGCTGATAGCTCTGTAATAAAATCTAGGAATGACTTTCTGAAAAGTATCAGTACACTAAGAAACAAACTTATTAAGTGGCCTACTACAGAGGAAGAGCAATGTATTGTTTCTCAACAATTTGAGTCCTTAGCCAATTTTAAAGGTAACACCTATAACTTACCTAACCATTTGAGTGTTCAACAGAATAATTTCTTTTTTGAAATTTATCCTCATGGTTATATTATGACAGGTGTTTTACTCTACATTCACTAGAAACTTACAAACAACCCACTCACGTAAACCTCACCTAGCCAGAGCAGGACAAAGGAAAATGAGAGCAACAAGGGTTCAAATTAAAATTGTGACCCATGCAAGTCCTAAACTTGCTGGATGTTGCTTAACTTTAGTGATCCATGCCACCTTATTTATTTATTTTTTATCTTTGATCTTTAGCAATTGGATATTTTCTTCTGCAACAATGACTTTCACATTTTAGGTGATTCAGCCTACCCTTTGAAGTCATGGTTAATGACCCCATACAAAAAAACCAGAGGGTTGACCAATTCTGAAACCCGTTTTAATAAAGCACACAGTAAGAGTACCTAGGTTTTCTGATTAAATTTTCTGATTTTCTTCAAAACATTATATAAAATAAAATTCTGAATGATTTTGTCCTAATATCTAATATGTATAATTAAAAATGGCTTAGGATGGGTCCTCTGTAAAAAAAGAAAAGAAAAATAAAACAAATGAATAATTTATTTATTATATATTTATTTTTATTGCATACACAATATTTATAAGTAAATTATTATACACAATATTTATAAGTAAATCGGGAAATAATACAGAATAACTTAAAGTAATAAAACGATCAACAATTTTAAAACATAAAATAATAGAACTGAAAAATAACGCGACAACAACAAATTACAAATCACAACACAAACAAAAACAAATTAATAAAATGGCGATTTCCTAGTAAACTCTGGTAAAAATCTATGGAAGAGAGATTTTTTCTCTTCCCCGAATACTGGAATAATTTTTACCAGAGTTTACTCAAAAGGAGGGGAAATTTCCTAATCCAATAAAAAAACAGAAATCTTCCAAAATGTAAATTCTGGTTAAGTCTGGTTACATAAAAAAACACGCGTTGTGATTGTGTTGTACGAACACGATTTTTCAAAAGTGAATTCGATTATCGATATTTTATGCTGAAAGACCATTATGCTGTGCGAACTTGTGTTGTATGAAGCCGCACCATAAATAATAATGTACAGTATTTGTTGTGAATCTTCAGTCGTATTTTTCTTTCTTACTAAAAAAAAATTCCTGGTTAGGTTTTTTTCCAAATATTTCCATTTTATTCCAAGGTCGTTCGTGAAAGAAAAATGCGTTTGGTTACTTTTAAAGATAAACAATGGACTTAACCTATAAAAGAACTGGAAGCAAGAAATTTCTACTTCCACTTTGGTTAACTTGGAAGTGGAAATTTTTCCTCTTCCAAAAGAAAAATGACTTGCTTCCAGTTTGGTTCATTTTATTCCCGTTTGGTTAACTTTGGTTAGAAAGAAAAATACGGCATTCCTTTCCATGATTGTTTATGCTCCTTGTTTAAAACCATGGCGCGATTATTTAAAAAGTCAAAACTCGTGCTCTTTGCTTCCTCTAATCCTGTTTCTGTAGTTTCCCAGGTTTCCCTGGCTAATTTTTTTAAAGAACAAAAAGATTTTGTGCATTATATTCTGCTATAAAATTTTAGACCATTGAAGAATTTTAGCAGCTCCTACACACCTCAGTAATCAGTGTAATTAAAGAAAATACAGGAAACAATACTATTAACTCTTTAATTAAACAGCTCTCAATAATGTCCAAGACCGTTTTTGGTTTGTATCTGGCAATTCCAGTGCTAGCATTGGTATATGCAGAGTAAGTATAAATGAGGATTATTTCATCTTTCTACCATAATAAAATAGAATATGCAAATTTAAGCTTCTTTTTTTATCTCTATTATATAAGCTCTTTCACAGTGATCTGTAATAAACATGTTACATATCTTATGGCAGATAGATAACCATGCTAGGTTCAAGCTCAAGTAGATCTAAGGTCATGTGATCAATTTTCAACAATCAGCTTTAAGTTGATCACCTGGCCTTACATCTATCTGAGTTTGGACCTAGCAGGGTCATCTCAACCCAACCATTAGTTTGTACCTTCTGTATGGTGTGGTCAAAAGGAATACTGAAATTGTGAAAACTTCACACAGGCTTGCACATGATACTCTTCAAAGTTCAACCACGTCAGATTTATGACTGAGTCAAGATGTAACTGCTGGGTCCATGCTCATGTACAATTAATATTCAGCAGCAGGGCCCTTGACCTACCATAAAGCAAATGAGATCATAATACAAAGCTGTTAGTCTATCATTCATTCAAGACTTGGAAGAAAGAAGAAAAATGAACATAATAGCATGGAAATAATTATCATGCACTATTAGAATCCAAGTGCATCAACTCACAATGGCTTTGCTTGTTCAATTTCTTATTGTCAAACAATGAAGATAAGGATAATGTGTTTAAGAGTTGATATTTATTGTAATATAATTTTTACAATTTGTTAATACCTACATAACAGACATGTAAAAAAATACAAAAAACACACATTTAAATTTAAACAACATTAAAATTTGTTTAAATTATACCTAATTTACTATTTCTTTTTTACAGGATGGTAAGGTGGATATTTTAGCTAATGAAGCAGGAGATCGAGTAACTCCTGCTGTTGTAACATTTTCTGACACTGAAGAGGTAATTATGATTATGTCTAAGGCCCTGTATTTGTCAAATATGAAGTCAATGCTCCAAATGTAGGCACTGGTTTAAAAATAACTGATATTTCTTCTTCTCACCTTAAATTCCATTTCTTAAAGTTTTGTGTTTTAATTTAATTTTACTTTTTTGTGACGTTTCAAACATTAAACACAATTTACAATGAACATTATATAATATGCCTATCTATCTTAAGAAATAATTATTGTAACTTAGTCTAATTATAATAATAATATATAAAAAAAAAAAATATTAAAAAGTGTTTTAAGACTAGAACGGAAGTTGTAATAAATAATAATAGGTTAGTAGGTATTGAAAATTTTAAGAATTGTTCTTCTAAAATAAAATTATTGCCTTGAAGCAGAACATTTAAAAAAAAAAAAAAAAAATGCAGATGAATGCAATAATTTCAAGTGACTTAAAAAACTTCATGATTTGCATAGAGTTTGCAAGTAATGTGAGAACCTGGAATGACATAGAATTTTGTGTTGACATAGGATTTGGAGTTACAATGAATTTAGATGTACAATGTTATTATTTAGAGTGTCAAGAACATAGAATTTGAAATTACATAGAATTTGATGTGTCTTGTGCAGAAAGAGTGACCTTAATTTTGAGCAACATGAAATTTGGAGGGACATGGAATATTGAGTGAACATACAATTTAACTGTAAAGTGATTTAAGAAATTTGAGTGGTGTTGGAATTTAGTTCTGTCCCTAAAAAATGTTTCAGAAAGATATTACAGATAGATATTCTAGCTCGATTCTCATTATTATTATTATATCATGCTTTATTAGAAGGACATGTTATATAGTTACTTACTTACTATATAGCCATCACAGACCACAAGGGTCCTTGGCTTCAGCCACCATGCTTCTCCAAAGTGTTCTGTCCTGTGCTGTTTCTTCCCATTCAACTATGTTGTCTGCTCCTATATCTTCAAGGATTTTCATGACTCCATCTTTCCATCTCGTTCTAGGTCTTCCCCTTGGTCTTGGTTGGTTGAATTCCATTTTAAATAAATAATAAAGAAGTAAATAATAATGTCCTAACTAAAGGGCAAGGTTATTGCCTGCGACAATCTCTTCCACCCAACCCAACCCAACCCTGGCAAACTCTTCATTCTGTTCTTTTCACAGGTTGTTGGTGCTGCGGCCAAAAGTCGTCTGATTTCTCAGGCCAAAAACACAATTATCAAAAACAAACGGGCCCTCAACGATCAACTGAGTGAGACAGATCTCGAAAAACCATCGTACGAGAAACCAAAGTAGAAATCGACACCGAGAAAGATTTGATAGAGTACAAAATTCCTATCAGGATAGCGCCAAAGTTAAAACTCTCAATCCAATACAAGTGGCAACTGTCATTCTGAAAACCCTTTATGTGAGTGCTTGAGTCTGTATTGTACAATATCATAATAAAGTCCGCCCTCAGTAGCTTAATCGATAACGCGGCGTAATCTGCAGCTCGGTGGTTCGATTCCCAATTCAACCAAAAAATTTCGTGAAGCTAATTTGAGTACCAGTCGGAGATTATCACGATTGTGATCAAAACTAATAATGATGTTAATTGATGATAATAATAAATCATTTGTTTTTAATTTTTCATTTTTTCTGTATAACAGAGGATCCATCCTAAGCCATTTTTATTTGGCTTCTAAGATATAATTAACTTTTAACTATAATCAGTCAAATTTACCCTTTTCTAAGGGAAGGTAACCTTTTATAAGAGAAATCTGGATATAAGAGAAAAAAATTCCCATCCTTTGAGTTCTCTTATATTCAGATTAGACTTAATATTGACTAGTTGCAGTTTGACAATGAAGCCCGAATGATCACACCAACCTCCATTAGATCTATTGTGACCAGTTGATTCTATTAGAAGCCAAATAAAAAAGCCTAATTCTATTATCTTAGAAGCCAAATAAAAATGGCTCAGGATGGGTCCTCTGTAAACAAAAAAAAAATAGAAAAATAAAAACAAATGATTTATTATTATTTATTATTATTAGTTTTAACGTCCTAATTTGAGATGGTCAGGAGGGAGTTTTACCCTCTATTCGCTGGGAATCGTACCAGCTACCTACATTAAGCTCACTCAGCCCAGAAATGCCAGCCTCACCTGTTTTTTTTTTTTTTTCTTTCTGTTCGACACCGACATCAGTAGCTTGATCGATAACGTGCAGACTTTAACCTGGAGTTGGGGGTTTCAAGTCCCGGTTTCAGCGTAGATTTAGTAAAGAGAGTTTGAGTAGTTGTGACATCACGAAAGTGGTTACACAAATGTGATAACTTATTTCTGTTTACTGTTAATATCTTATTTTTTTAAATAAACATTTTAATATTTTAAAAACCCTAGCTATAAGTTTTATTACGTAATTATGTATAATGTAATCTATAATATGACATATATAAACAATTAATTTTTTTTTTTTATCTTGATGGTGAATAAAACCTTAAGGACTTTATTTTAAAAATAACACAACATAATAAAATAAAATACATAAATGTACATTAAAATTATAGATAAAATATTTCACAAGAGCTCTATCTTGGTATGGTATCCCTCACACTCTCGGCATTCCCTAAATTAAACTTCTTCTTTCTTCTTCTATCTGTCTTATCCCGCTCAAGCAGGGTCGACGTTGTTCAACCTCATGGTTGAGGTTGATTGGTTTTGGCACATTTTTTACGGCTAGGGCCCTTCCTAACGCGAACGATTCTATTAGATTTAACGTCCTGGATTAGGACGAGGGTTTTACCCTCCATTTTTCGCTGGGAATCGTACCAGCTACCCACATTAACCTCACCCACCTGGGTCGGGCCGGAAATGCCAGCCTCACGGGGTTTTGGATGGAACAGAATTTTCTTCGAAAAGTCTGCCCCAGCCGGGAGTTGAACTGGGGAACTCTGGACTACGGGCATAGTCACAATCATTACGCCACGGAGGCTGCTTTTTTCCCCCTAAATTCCCTTAAATTAAAAAATTTTAAATTAAATTAATCTTAATAAAAAACAAGTTTATTTCGATTTCAACCCCAAATTAATCTTAATAAAAAAGCAAGTTTATTTCGATGTGAACCCCCAGGCATAGCTAAGAGCGCGCTGCACAGTGGGGACGAGCACATCACTGCGCCCTCCTCACCCGCCTTACTGAACCACGAGTCCCGCAAGCGGGTGCGCCAAGCAGCGCAGGACGCGGCGGAACATTCTGCACGTGATCAATGAACCGTGCGCCGCCGTGCTGGGGTACAACATCAACACAGCTGCGCCGGAGCACAATGTGTGATAGCTGCCAGAAAAAAAAACATAAAAAAAACATAAAAAAAACACATCCACAGATAATAATAGCAACACAACACAGATAATAATAACAACACAACAAGATAATAATAAACACAACACAGATAATAATAACAACCAACACAGATAATAATAACAACACATCCACAGATAATAATAACAACACAACACAGATAATAATAACAACACAAACAGATAATAATAACAACACAACACAGATAATAATAACAACAAAAACACAGATAATAATAATCAACACATCCACAGATAATAATAACAACACAACACAGATAATAATAAAAAACACAACACAGATAAAATAACAACACAACACAGATAATAATAACAACACAACACAGATAATAATAACAACACAACCCCAGATAATAATAACAACACAACACAGATAATAATAACAAACACAACACAGATATTAATAACAACACATCCACAGATAATAATAACAACACAACACAATAATAATAACAACAAACACAGATAATAATAACAACACATCCACAATAATAATAACAACACAACACAGATAATAATAACAACACAACACAGATAATAATAACAACACATCCACAATAATAATAAACAACACAACACCCGATAATAATAACAACACAACACAGATAATAATAACAATATTTAGGGCGAAATTAATAGACAAAGTCTGTATCACAAGTCATTTTTTCCCTATCTTACACAGTACGCAATCTGTGAACTAGCGCCCAAAAGATAATAATAATAAGACTCTTTAGTTGGAAGGTAACCAACGGGCGAGGCCAATGCTCAAAGCATTTTCTACCACCTAACCCTCAGAGTCTTATTATATGTGGTCACAAACTCACATTAATGAGGAAAAAATTCATGCACTGGGTGGGATTCGAATCAACGGATCCTACGCGACCTGTATTACCAGACTAGCCACTCAACTACAGTGCACAAAGCACTTTCGCCTTTAAAAAGGAAAGAAAAAAAGATGAGTGTTTCACAAACCTTTTTTATTTCGTAGCCATGAAACAGGAGCTACTGTAGACGTAGACGCTTGTGGTCTGTGTTGTAGTATGCTCATCCCGTGGTATGCCTGTATGCCTCCCCTCTGATGGCGAGAAGTGGTGACACAATCTTCCCTTTTTTTTTTTTTTTTTTTATTAAAAGATGAGTTTTCACAGCCTTTTTTATTTCGTAGCCATGAAACAGCAGCTACTGTAGACGCTTGGTGGTCTGTGTTGTAGCTGCCCATCCCGTAGTATGCCTGCCCTCTGATGGACGAGTTTTTTGACCACATAATGCTCTGAGGGTTAGGTGGTAGAAAATGCTTTGAGCATTAACCTCGTCTGGTGGTTACCCTTCCACTAAGAGTGTTGTTATTATTATCATCATTTTATTTCACCATAAACTAAAGGACATACACTTCAATGGATTATTAGCGTAGATTACTTATACTACAAGTAATTAATACAAATGTAATCTGTCTGGCTGGGGTACGCTAAAGAGGGAGACAACCATGTCTCGCTAGAGGACTATAAACAAGAACAGACTAGCCAACCCTTAAGCCAGGCTAGCTTGCAGTTTCCTATGGGTTTAATGGCTTATAAAGAAAAGTCCAAGTCACCATGATGTTGATCGCTCATAGAAATATGTGGTTCAGGACGAGCCAACTTTGAAATAAGGTTGGCTGGAGACCATCGCTCACCCTCCAGCTGTAGCCAAGCGGGCTACAACAACAACAACAACTGAGATTATCTCGACCCTAAGAAATCATGGCTGGGAGTCCTCTCTAAAGACGAGAGAAACGAGGACGGAATAATAGACATTTTTCTTATAACTCCGTGCACTCGAGTTTATAATTTTGCTTTTTAAATAAGGAAACTAATACTTGCACTCTTAGTCCACGTGGTCAACCCGCTAGACTGGTAATCCAGGTAGCGTAGGGATCCGTCGGTTCGAATCTCACCCAGTTATGAATTTTTTCATTATTATTAATAATATTTCTCTTTGTTTCCCAGCAAAGTTCTGGTGTACAGGTGTGGGGCATCAGTTGTGACGTCACCATCATAGACATTCAGCATGGGTTGCTTTCCATCGTGGATTTCTGTGCACTCCACGGAGATAGGGGGGGGGAAATTACGAAGAAGTTGATGGCTCATCTGCAGGAGGAGATACAGAGGTGAGGAGGGGAGGAGGGGAAAGAGAATTACAATAAATTTTAATACTCATATACTCACCGACCTCAGTAGCTTGATCGATAAGGCGAGGCGGCGGACTTGTAACCTGGAGGTCGGTGGTTCAAGTCCCGGTTTCAGCAAAGATTTAGTAAAGCAAGTTTGAGTATATGTGACATCGCGAAAGTGACACATGTATGATAAGTAAACTTTAACTTATTATTAATATTAAATTATTTATTAGATAAAAACGACAAAAATTATGTACAGTTTCAAATAATTATTAAAAAAAAAAAAAAAAAAAAAAAAAAATGGAAACAATATAAAGGAAAAAATAGATAATATAATTACACACACATATTCCTAACTAAAGGAGCAGCCTCCGTGGGGTAACGGTTGTGACTACTGCCCGTAGTCCAGAGATCCTGAGAGTAACCACCTTTTCTGCACGGTTCAGAGATACACAGATCTATTAATCATGCTAAATCATTCTGAATACATACTAGTGCTGTTCCCTATTGAGAACTCAAAAACTTTTTGGTATTGTTTTTTTAAATAAAAACATAAAACTTTTTGATATTTTTTTTAAAAAACAGGTGTCTTATAATAAAAAAAATCGTGCTTCATTGAGAATAATGTGTCTAATAAAACTCTTCTGTTCCTGCAGGAAGTACCGCCTCGACATAGCAGGGCTCCCACCACTCTGTGTACTAATAAAGCATAATATAATAATAATAATAAAACTCTTCCCGTTCCTGCAGGAAGTACCGCCTCGACATAGCAAACTCCCACCGCTCTGTGTACTAATAAAGCATAATATAATAATAATAATGGTCTAATAAAACTCTTCTGTTCCTGCAGGAAGTACCGCCTCGACATACAACTCCACCGCTCTGTGTACTAATAAAGCATAATATAATAATTAGTGTCTAATAAAACTCTT
>JAMCCL010000649.1:0-21541 GCA_024516035.1 Bactericera cockerelli
GTATGTCATAACGAACTTTTATTCAAACGCTTCATTTTTTTGCAGCCTCTCCAAAAAGGGATGTATGGAAAAATATATACATACATTATGTAACTAACAAAGGCAGGGTTATGCCGATGGCCACTCTCTTCCACCCAACCCTTTGGTTATCTCGCCATAAGAGGTAAGTTCTCGCCCATAAGAGGGGAGGCGTACTATGGGATGGACCAGGCTACAACAGAGACTACAAGCGTCTACAGTAGCTCCTGTTACATGGCTACGAAATGAAAACGGCTTGTGATACACTCCATCTTAAAAAACGAAAAAAACTTTTTTCACTTGTTTTTAACGTCGCTTTTTTTTTTTTTTTTTTTTTTTGAGTCTGTACACACGCATTATTTTACTGCCTTTACGTGTACAGCTTGTTTCATTACATACAAATCTACAGGTGGACCAAAAAAACCGTTTACACCCGTTAATGTAGATTACTGACGACATTTCTAGGACGGATCTGCAATCCGTTTTTTTCGATTCCGCCTTTATAACTGCACAAAGTGATTTTTTGTAACTTTCTGAAAAAGTCCGACTTTGCTTATTCTTCAGTCAGAACTTTTTTTCCTGTTTAAATGAGTTGATTCTGAACATTTCTGCAGAAAGCCAACAAAATTTCGATGTTTCTAGCTACACTACTTTGTTTTTTTAACGGTTTGGTTTTGGCATCTTTTTGCACCTGAATAGAAAAAAAATTCCATGTAAATTTTTTACACTTTGAAACCTCAAGATTTGCCCGAGCAAATTTTGGCACAGACAAAGGGCAAGTTGATAAAAGTTGGCGGCCAAACCCAAGATGCTAAAAAAATAATTTTACGATTTTTTATCACTTGATCTTCTGGGTAAACAAAACCAGTAAGTCTCCAAAAAATGATGTTCAAAATCTTAAAAGTGTTTGACCGTGAGGGTCGTCTTGTACTCAAGAGGTAATTAGCTATTTATGTCTATAATTTTATTTCCTTGAATTAATAAAGGCCAGCAAATGAATGATTGTTTTGTTTCTCGATGATAGTTTTTCAAGCATATTTTTCTGCATTCTATGAAATATTATCTTTAAACTTCTTGAGTTTTTTTAGTACAAGTTACATAATATAAATTCGGATGCTGAAATGGCAGATACGCCATTTAGCATATGGAGTTGCCAACTAGGAACATTTGGATCACGTGAAAAACATAGTGTACGAAATCTGGTAGCAAGAATCCTGTTGGCATTCGATGACCTGACAGAAAAAACCTGGAATCTTCCGCAACATTCGACGAACATGATGAAGAAGGTTCAACCTTGCATCCAGAAGGTGACGCCACTTCCAACATTTCCTCTAAGGGAATTGAGAAGGAGGGAGAGAGAGAGAGAGAGAAAGAGAGAGGAGAGAGAGAGAGAGGAGGAGAGAGCGAAAGAGAGAAGAGAAAGGCAAGAAGGTTAGGACAGTTCTGAGTTAGAACAAGTACTAAAGTCACCATTGGTTTCAAAAATTTTGTGTGATGAGAATCCATAAGTGTGTACTATGGCTAAATAAAAAATG
Source organism: Bactericera cockerelli (assembly GCA_024516035.1). Taxonomy (NCBI): domain Eukaryota; kingdom Metazoa; phylum Arthropoda; class Insecta; order Hemiptera; family Triozidae; genus Bactericera; species Bactericera cockerelli. The sequence goes on from JAMCCL010000649.1 coordinate 1,554, forward strand.
GCAACAGCTTTTTATTTTTGTAGTCATGAATTTTTGCTAGCTCTGGCGTTCGGACCGGGTGGACATAGCTTACCACTGAGCTAATCGTGCGCGCCTAATCGTTTCTCATTGAACATACTAACACAAAATGTTTTTTTTTTTTTTTTGTTAAATACCTTTTTGTTTTATATCAAAATAGTATAAAACATAATAAAGACTGCAAAAGTTTATTAATTTTACAAAATATTATCTTGTTTTTTTCAAGACTTCTATTAAGAGTTGGCAATCGGTAAATATTTGTTATTTAATTAGTATTGTTTTGAAGAAGAACCTACCTACATATTTAACCTGGATTTATTTCAAAACTCTATTTTCGTTGGAAAAATCGCTAGTTTTTTTTTCTCTCGTAGGAAGCATAAGAAAAACCATCCTTACATTATCAAGGCAGTCTCTCAGGCTTACATGAATAATAATTATGTGTATTGTGATACCAATAGTATCTGATATAAACTCAATTTACAGATGGTATTACCCCAAAAAAACCCATAAGTTGTTGGTTTTACAACAGGTCAGATACAGGTATGAAAAAATATTTCCATCAGATTATTTTGATAATTAAAAAAATATTGATCGCCGAGAATTGAACATCGGTCATGCGACTAATACTCCTAGCACTACTACATCTACTAACATCACAGACAATCTGAGTAGCACGAAATTTATCATTTGAATTTTCCTAAACTGGCTGATGAAGGCATGTGAGACCGCGGTATTCAAAAAAAGCAATGTAAAACAATTTTTTAAACAATACAAGACGCCCTTACACAGTCTACAGCTAGAAAACTCTTAGGATTTTTGAAGATTTTTTGGCAAACATCTAATAATTTTTCCCAGAAAACCGAGAAAAAAATCGAAAATTTTTTTTTACATCCCGGGGGGCCGCCAACTTTTATCAACTTGCCCATGTCTTGCAAAAATTTGTTTGGACAAATGTCGAGGTGTTTTATTTAGTAAAAAAAATTTTTTTGAGTGTTTTTTTCTGTTCAGGTGTAAAAAAAATAAAACCAAAATCGTAAAAAAACAAAGAGTGTAGCAAAAAAAATCGAAATTTTTTGGCTTTTTTCTGCAAAAGTGTTCAAATCAACTCATCTTAAACAGGAAAAAAGTACTGACCTGAAGAATAAGCCAAAGTCGGACTTTTTCGGGGAAAATTGCAAAAAATCACTTGGCAGTTACAAAGCGAATCCAAAAAAACGGATTGCAGATCCGGCCGGAAATGTCGTCAAATCTACCATTAACGGGTGTAAACGTTTTTTGTCCACCCGAATGTAACGAAATTTTTTTATATATTTATGCGTAATTACATTTCAATTTTCAATAGGAAGAGTGCATTGTTCTTTAAATTTGTCTTTTGAACCTTAATTCAATTGTAATAATATTATTGTAAATTTTTTCAAGGCTGATAATAGGGGATTCCATAGGACTTGATTTGTTATTGGTATGATAAAATAACACTACACATTGTTTCTGTGATTCATTCTTCTATTCTTAGTCTTAAATTGGGGGACTTTGATTTTTATTTTTTGAAAGAGGTTTGGAAGATTTATTTTATTATTTATTATTGTGCCAATAATAATTTAGATTTATTTCTCCTTTTTTTTTCGAGAGATTCAAAGCATTTGTTTCCTCATAAAATTTTTTAAATAAGGTTGGGTAAGCGGATAAAAGCTTTAACAAAAAGGTTCCACAAACGAAGGTTTCACCCCTCATTTGCTGGGCAAATAACCCACTACTCAAAATTAAACTCATTGAGCGCAGCGCGATGGCACTTTGAATACAACCATTCTCATTCAGTCACTCAAGTTAACAACGTCCAGCGAGGCTAAACTTGGATGGGGACCATTCAAATTTCGAACCCCCGGAGCCTGGCTGTTGCCGAACCCCCTCAGGCTGGGTGATTTTATTTGAGTACTGGTTTGTGAATTTCAACCAACCACACGATTTATTTATTTAGTCGTCCCGGAGCCTGGAAAGGCGCACCTCTGCATCCAAAATTCCAGAGGTTGGGTTCGAAACCCACCGGGACATGACAAGTTACCTCCCAATTAGGATTTTTACCACATAAAAAGTCTTGGGCGTACGCGAATAATTGGACTTTAATATCCTTAAATCGGGCAGATAAATAAGGCGATATTATTATTAATTATTATTTATATCACGTTAATGAAGGGGGTTTTTAATTAACAGATTTTAGAAATTTAATCCTGTTTTCATATTTCGGCCCTAAGAAACTTTCCCAACCTCTGAAAATGGAGGAGATATTTACTTCTAAACTTAAATACATTTCATTCAAATAATTTTTTTTTGTAAAAGTAAATAAAATTATTAATGACAAAAAATGTAGTACTTTTTTTTTTTCTTAATGGACATCATCAAGTAGAACTTTAATCCAAACGACAATACTAATTCCCTAACAAGGTATACAAACTTATAAACAATACAGATTAATTTATACATTTTTATAACAGACATTCTCTCTCCACATTCCAGCCGGAACACTTATACTCTCGGGTAACCGCACTTCCTTATTTGGGAATTAACCTCCTCTAGTTCCTATCCAGTTATAACAATCCCATCCACATCCCTCATCCACACCCTCATCCAATGCTAATGAGGAAGAGAACAGCCCCCTAGGGATTTAGACTCATATTGACCTAGACGGGTGCCCCAAAGTTTGAATCTTTCTGCGTGTAGTTTGAGCATTAACCCACCGGGTTTTACCGTCCCTAAAAAAATTAAAGGTTATTAGGTATTGTTGTTTCTTGGATCTTGGCCAATATTACCTGATTATTGAATAATTCACTTCATATTTCGAAATCTTTTACGAATTTCTATTGAATACACTTAAAATAGAACATAAATATACAAAAATGTCTGATGGCTATGAAACTTTTCTTTCAAATCCCATGAAAATGCCACCGGTTTTTTTAAAAATTTCAATTCCCGACATCAACTTGTCCCCACACTGCCTAGACACCACTTACAACATCGGAACTGAAAATGTAAAAGGGGAAAAATTTAAAGAGGACATTAGTCCAAATAATGACCCGCCCCCCCATTCCTTCCCCTCATCACTTCCCCTTCTTTTTTTTTCTAACTTTTCTCCTTATCCTATCCAATCTTCCCTTTATCCTAACTTCCTTTCCCTCCCCCCTCACTCCTATCCTACCAATCTTCCCTTTTTTATCCTATCCAATCTTCCTCTAATTAAAATAAGAGGTTAGTTGATGAAGGATACCAGAACTATTACCTGGAGAGACAAATAAGCTCGAAACAGTGCCAGGTATGTTCTGAATTCATGCACATCAGTACAACTTCTCACTTTTCGTTTACACTGATTACACTGATTTATCCACTTTCCATTCCCTCCACCTCTCTTTTCCTTTCCAACGTCCCTCTTTATCCAATCTTCCTTTCCCTCTCCCTCACTTCCTTATCCTAATCCAACGTCCTCTTTATCCAATCTTCCTTTCCCTCCCCTACCCTTAACCATCCAATCGCCTCTTTACCAATCTTCCTTTCCCTCCCCTACCCTTATCCTCCCAATCACCTCAGTCTTCTCCTTATCCATCCTCTTCCCTTTTTTCCTATCTTTCTCCTTTAAACCCTCTCTTCCCTTACCTATCTTTCTTTTTCCCCCCTCTTCTCCGACCTATCTTCCCCGCTTTCTCCTTATCCAATCTTCCTCCCTCTTCTTAATCCTATCTCTCTTCTTCCCTTATCCATCTTACTCGTTCTTCTCCTTATCCTATCTTCCTCCCCTTCTTATCCTTTTACTCGTTCTTCCCTTATCCATCTTCCATCTACCTCTCTACTCCCCTCCCTTTTATCAACTTACTCTCTTTCCTCTTATCCTTTCTTCCACCTCTTTTCCTTATCCATCTCCTACTCTCCTCCTCATCAATTCCTATCTCTCCTTCTTATACTGTTGGCATAATGGACACCTGCTTTGCGCTGACAGTCTAAATAAAGCACTACTTAAACTTATAATAAACATCTTTCTCATACTCTTACTTCATACAAGTCCGCCCCTTAACAATAATTTTGTTACGGGGCGGCTTTTTTAATTATTAACTCGACAGAGGTCATAAATTTTGCCAAAATTTAGGGCCGAACCAACCACCTTCATGTTAAAAATTCCGTCACCTTAACGGTCTTCTGCAGTGTCCCCGTGGCGTAACGGTTATGACTACGGCCCAAGTCCAAGGTCCGAGTTCGACTCCCGGTCGGGGCAGACTTTTCCAAAAAAACTGTCCCACCAAACCGTTAGCCTCATTTCGGGCCCTACCCAGGCTGGGTGAGGTTAAGTGAGTAGCAGGAGATTCCCAGCGAATGGCGGTAAAACCCCCTCCTAACTATCTACCAAATCAGACGTAACCGAATGAACCACTGGTCACAAAAAAATCAAATTAGGCGCATGTTAAAGTAAGGGTTTCACTAAAACCCGAACCAGGTCCAAAAAAAAAAAAAAAAAAAAAAAAAAAAAAAAACCAATGGCCAAGTTTTTTCCAAATGTTTATTTTGGTTGCGTTACTACAGTTCCCTCCTTTAATTTGCTGAAACATGATATTATTTAATTTTCAAACCAGGTGGTCGATAATAATAAAAAAACGTTTTTAACGTTCGTCAAACGAATGATGAGTTATTGAGGGTACAACCAAAACTCACAAAATTAAAAATTTCCCCTTTTGTGGACAATACCAATAAAAAAATTTAAACAAAAAAAAGATTAGGAAAAACAAAAACAAATCAAACCAACAAAAAAAAAATACCAACAACTAAGAAAAAATGCAAAAAATTAATCAAACAAACTACGAAAATACATAATAACAATGAGTGATAACATAAAGAAAGATAGTAAACAAACTAAATACAATAAAAGTAAAAAGAAAAAAATAAAAAACAAAGCATTACCCACGAAGGCCAACAAATACTGATCCTCAAAAAATCGCAGACACTTTGCATCATACTTTTTAAGTGTACATAACGAACCACATCACATGAAACAACAAACCAACACAAAGACAAAATGCACACATAATATAGGACCCATATCGAAAAAGACATACTCGAACCATAAAAAAACAACCAAGAAGAAGCACCCGGACAGACGGCTACCCCCAATATTTTTTAAAAAAATTTCAAACCAAAAAAAATTCCAAAAAAGTAATTTTCAACTCATCCATACAAAATTCAATATTTTTCCCTCCTCACAAAAGAATCCTTATTAAACCAATACCAAAAAAAAAAAAAAAAAACCTTGAATACAACAAATCACAGACCAATTTCAACCCTTAATACCCTTGCGAAAAAATTTTAAAACATAATAACCAGAAAATTTCAACATATTATTTTAATACAATCTCGGAGAACCAACATGGATTTGTTGACAAAAATCCAGAGTTATAACCAACAGAATTTTTGTGATTAACAGCCAAAGCTATACTAGAACACCAACTAACACCCGTATCAGATATAAAAAATGTTTCGCTCCATTCACCAATGCCATTATAAATAGATTAATCGAAACAAAAATTCTCCCCCCCCCTAGAAAATTTATTGAGAGTTTACCTAAAAAATAGAAAAAAATTATTACAATATGAAAATAAAAAATCTAAACCTTTCCCCCCCCCATCCGGATTGTTCAAGGCCAAAGTATCAATCGCCTTCATCCTTACTTTCGATAACAAAATATCACATAAAACACTCACAATAAAAAATGTCCCGACGATCTCAAAATTACAAAATTATAAAAAACCCCTACCGACTGTGACCTCCTACAAAATGACAAAAAAGCATACAAACTGGTTAAAAACAATAGGGCTCCACTTCCACCCAGATAAATCACAAAAAATCAACACCAAAAAAAATCCAAAATACAATATACGTACCAACAATAACACACCCACACAAGGAAGTAACCACTGTTAACGACCTAGGACAATTAACAAGAAAACTTAAATTTGGGGAATACAAATAAAACCCAACACAAAAAGCATAACAAAAAATTAGGTTGGAATTCGTACTGCCAACCAATCAAAGACATTGTTACCATTACACTCCTCTCAAGGCCCAGTTAAATCCACCCAAAGAAATGGTCATGATTTGGACCCCCCCAAAACATAGTAAACACATAAAAAAATAGAAAAAGTCCAGGCCTTTTGTTCGATATCTTTTCCAAAAATCAACCGGGTTTACCCTAAATAATCCCAACAATAAACTATAAAACATTAATTGAAAATCTCCCCAAGAATCAATCAAAAAATTTGTAGGTAATCAGATTAAACTTTTGCAAAACATTATTAAACAATACAATAAATAGTCCCTACAAACTCTCACAACTTAATTTCAAATACCAGACCCAGGCTTAGAATAACAAAAGCAACTTTTTTACATCCCTAATAAAAACAAGAAATACGAAATTCCCCTGTAACATCTGCAGAAAAAAAATTAAAAAGAATGCCCCAACAACCCGAACTCTTTAAATGAATACAATGTTGAAGAAGATGAAAAAGAGCAAACCATTTATTGCTTGATTGTTATAACAATAGCTTTCAAGTGAGGTATTAAAAAAAAAAAAAAAAAAAAAAAAAATTCCAATCGGGTCGTCAAATGTAATCTTATTCCTTTTCTTCCTATTCCTTCTTTTTGCCTCCTCGCAAAATTTCAATTCATGTTCGGCCAACCCGCAAACCAGGTCAATAATAATAAAAAACGGTCTTAATGTTCTGCAAAACGAAGTGATATTATTGAGGTAAATAACAACCAAAAACTCACAAAATGTCCAATCGGCGTTCAAATTTAATCTTATTCCTTTTCTTCCTCTTCCTTCTTTCTCCTCTTCGCAAAATTTCAATTCATGTTTCGGCCACCCAACGCACATCTGCCCGCCTGTACCAGCGCTAGTAAAAAAAAAAAAACTTCGAAAATTTTCTTCTCTTCTCTCTTCCAACATGTTAACAATTTTCTTTTTCTCATTTTGAAGTTTATTCAATCAGTCTGATGCGGGCGAACATGCCCCTGTTCGGTTTCGAATCCCTTGACGTGCCGTTTATTTTTAATTTCCTGAAAAAAGAACAAGTGAAAGAGTTTGAATTTTTGTAACCGTGAAAAACCTGGTGTCAAGAGGTTAAACTTTAAATTAAATTAAATTCTAACTTATTTTTCGTAACGACCTCATAGAGTCTTTATTTAAGTAAGAAAAAACCATCGAATTGAATTTTTCATAACGGCCCCCTACAAGAAATCTGTAATATTATAGTAAAAACATAATATATTCACTGTTTTTTTTCTTATTGTAAATTATTTATACTCAAATGTACGTCCCTAATCTGTTGCGTATACTTTAATTGAGGATCTCTTTCATGAAATTTATTTTCAAAAAAAATAGTCCTAAAATTTTGTTGATAAAAAAATTAACTTGTTTTTTTTTTGCCTTCCTTAATATTACCATGAGCTGGATGAAGAGTTGCAGAGTCTTATCCGTTTCTGTATATGAATGCCTCTGTAGGTGCTTCACAATCTGAAGTTTTTTCAACGTCCCATTGAGGCAATTTTGGGCCACATGCGGCAACGTGGCCCCTGCGACGCACGATTGACGCACAATAAGTCTGATAGCCAGCGTCGTGGCACGTTGAATACAGCAGTTCCATTCAGTTTCTCCTGAAGTTAAGCAACGTCCAGCGAAAGCTAGACGGATGGGTGACCCATTCAAATTGGATGGTGACAGTTCAAATTCAACAAATGAGATGCTGGCTATTCCCCCCCTACTTTAGGCGGGTGGGTTTATTTGAGCAGGCTGGTTTGTGAGTTTACAGTGAAGGGGGGGAAAACCCCTGTTTCTTATGACATTTGCAGTTTGAAAACGCCTAAGACCCAAATAAAAAAAACTCTGATAGTGCCCTCTTTTGGCCATTTGCTTTTTTTATAATATTGGTTATGAAGCTTGCTTTCATTGTTGCCTACAGCTTCGGTTTAAACTTAAGATTTTAAGGCCAGAACTTGAATTCTGAATATGTTTCAACTTTTACTAACTGGTTATAGGGTTTGCTTTGGATATCCAGCTTGGTAATGCAATTAGTCAATCCCCCAAAAAAACCACTTCGTGGTTAAAAAAAGAAAACGCTTCACTCAAAAAAAAATTAAAATTACCTAAAAACAAATAACAAATTGAGAACACCTTTACCCCCCCTCTCATTCTATATCTCTGCACTCCCCTCCTGAATTTATCCTCTTATGTTTACTTTCTTTACCTTTCTAGGGTCCATCCCAAACTTGATTTTCTCTTTAAATTACTTGTTGCACGGCAATAAAAAATGGCGGTCGGAGTATATTTTTCGAACTTATTTGATTTGAATCGGAAAATAAAACCGCACCGCCAATTTTTTTGCCGTCAACAAGAAATTTTTAAAAAAGAAAACAAGTTGGGAGACCCCTAGAAAGGAAAAGAAAATAAACAAAGAGGAAATAAATTCAAGAGGAGTCAGAGAAAGAAAAGAGGGGGGTAAGGTTTCTCAATTTTGATATCATTTGTTTTTTAGGTAATTATAATAATTTTTTGAGTGAAGCGTTCTTCTTTTTTTAACCACGAAGTGGTTGTTTTTTGGGGGATATCAGTTTTTTTTGACGAAAATATGGTTTTGTACGAAAAAAAACATTATGAAAACAAAAGTAAAAAGCTGGAAAATGTGAATGTACCAAGTTGTCTTTTTTAGGTAAGTTTTAGCATACTATTTAATTTTTTTTAAGGTCAATATGAATTTGGATCACAGATTTGGCCCCCTGAGTCCCCAAAGTGAGTAAATAAATATAAATTTGCAAAGCAATACCTTTTTGAATATAAACTCCACATATTATTTTATCTTTCAATGCAAAAAGACCTCGGAGCCTCCTATGAGGGACACTAAAACACCTGGATTTTACAAATGCCAAAGAAATTAATTAACACCTTACAAGGTGAGGGTAAAAGAGCTCTCCCGTTGACCTTTTCTTACCCGAATTCTCTCCGGCTTGTTCCAGGGGTCACCACGAGTATCTCCCCCCGGAAATATACCAGCTTTTTTACATTAGGTATTTAAGAAAATGAAAACAATAAAATTATCATTTTTAATAAGAAATCGGCCTTTTAAAGGAAATTAAAAATCTCTAACAATAAAGGCAATGCTTTCAGGTAAAGAGAGTTAGGTAAAATAATAGAAGGCCATGCCCAGGAATATATAGGGTTAGGGATAATACAAGAAGGCAATGCCCGGGTTTATAGTAGGGTTAGGTAAATAAAGAAGGCCATCCTTGGGTTATCAAGGTTTATCATATGTACCCCGGACAAATGGACAGGAAATAAAACTTGAGGGGATCGAACCCCCAAAATCATCGTCGTGCAAGCCTATATGCTACCCACTTGGCCAAAGTCACTACTTTGCACAAAATTTTTAGTACTCGACATTTATAACTAATTCTTTAAATATTTTATCTCCATCCAACCATGTTTGTCCAAAATCAATCTCGAAAGCCGCACAGGCAAGGCCAATTCTGCAACCCTGAAATTTTTCCTCGCGAGGGTAATAATGGAGTCCGTCAAAGACAAATATAAAGATCGGAAAAACAAAACAACTTTAAAGCCCAAATTGAAAAATATAAGTAAAAAATTTCGTCCCCACCAGGATTCGAACCCTGCGCCTGGGGGCAGGTCGAGCACGCTACCATAGACAAAGTTATCTCTAAAGAAAAGGACGGAAAAAGAACAAAAAATTAATACTTTGGAAACTTAAACATTAAAATTTTGCAGTGAGAAGCGAGTCATCCGAAAATCATACCGGCCAAGATCTGACCACTAAGCTAAGGATTCAAAGGGTTTACCTACCCGCCAAAGAAAATGAAAAGGCCACCAGGTGCCACCCAGGGACCGGTAAAGAATGAAATCATTAAATTTTGGTATCTGCTCACAAGACTTTCATTTGAACCACTTAAGATTAGTATTACCTTCAATTCCCGTTTTTGGGGCCCCAAAACCCGAGGCCCGCCCAAATAACCCCCCTTAAATAATTTAGAATTTTTTTTTTGGTCCGGGGCTCATCTCCATTATATCTTGATCATTTAGACACCTCACTTAACTTCAGTGCCAAGTTAAAGACACGAAGTCGGGTCTAAAAAGGATCCTATAAGAAAAAAAAAAAAAAATATGAATCTTTTCATGTCTTTCACGATTGTTGGGGGGCTCGAAATAGGGTTCCCCGTGGCCTAGAATTCAAACAAAAGTCAAATCAATTTATTTTTCAACGTAGATCCAATTCTGCAATAAAATCGCAATTTTTGAAATTCATTTGCACTTTTCGCTGGCTGAAAGAATAAATCATGGAACTATGTTTTCCGTAACCTTACCACCCCGGGGCGTCTCTTTCTTTGTATAGCGTTCTTCACACCTCGGGGCCCAGGTGTTTGATTAATACGATAACGATTGATCTAAAGAACTAAAAGGACTTTCAAAGATATCCATCGTTCAAGTGTTCATGGTAAGATTGCCTTGCGGAAGTCCGGGTTCAAACCGCGATCGACAAAATAAGTACCATGTACCTATTCAAAATTTGGTTACAGTTCTTTTCAAGGGATAACTTCCGGTGCCTGTTTACCCCACCTAAATGGGAAATTTGTTCACTTCTCGCTCATCACAAGGAGACTCTACAACACAAACCAAACGTCTACAACTCACCCAAAAGGCCACAACAAGAAAAAACTTAAAAAAAATCTTTTTCTTCTTCTTCTTGTTTTTTAGACGCTACACATCACACACCCAAAATTCAAAACTTTTTGGCAGCAAACTGACAAAGGGGTTTGTGGTGGATTTTTAAATTCTACTTCTTTTTTAACACTTCAGCGCCAGGGATCAGGAAGTATCACCTGGCTTCCCTAGTAAAAACATGGTGAACTTCAAAGTACACCCCAGAGTCTCTAAAAGACGCGGTGATACTTGGAGTAACACTTTCATATGTTTAAAGAGGAATGGTTTGCCGGGCCTAGCAGTATCCCAAGAACATATCAATTTTTTTCAAAATTCCCTTTCCCCAGCCAGGATACTTTAAGTACACCACTCAAAATCACCCTGGCCTATGAAGAAAATACGAAAATACAGTTGGGGGGAAAGTTTAAAATCAAAACCTAACCAACTCAATGGGTTTCAAAAAAAAATAATAATAATAACGGCTCACTTTTTAGCGCTTTAAAGGGTAACCAGGATACCCAAGTGACGAACTATTCCATACCCTCCCCATTTTGTAATTAGGCCAGCAATTTCCCACAGATTAAAAATAATAAATTTAATATTAATAAATAGATTATTAAAAGGAGATAAAGAAAGAAAGGGAGGGAAAAGAGAAGATAGGGGAAAAGAATAAAATATTTAAAAAAAAGGAATTTAAAGAGGGATAAAAATGGAGAGAAAGATAAACAATGAGAGAAAGACAGACAAAGAGGAGAGAGGAACGAGGGAAAAAGAGGGAGATAACAACAGAAAGAAGAGAAGAGACAATGAAAAATGAGAATAGAGAAAATAAAAGAATGGGAGAAGACAACAAAAGAAGAGAGAAAAGAGAGAGGAAAAAGAGAAATAAGAGAAAGATAAAGAATAGGAACAAAGAAGACAGAGAGAAATAGAAATAGAAGAAAGATAAAAAAATAGGAGAGAGAGAGGGGAGAAACACTTGGGTATACCAAAAGTCCTCCCAAAGACTTCAGTGCACAAAATTAAGACGATGAATTATTAAAAGGCTTTCCCCAGCAAAGATAAAAGATTTGTTTTTCAGGTGAAGCAGAAGCACTGGCGGCAAGGTTTTTGTAAAGGCGCTCTGAACCGACCTGCTATCGATCGGTAAAACAAAGACTCGTAACCTCGAGGTCGCGGTTCGAGTCCAGATAAAATAATAATAAAAGAAAAGTATTGAACTGAAACAGAAATGAATTTTAATCCTGAGGTCTCCTTGGATTAAAAACTTGGATTAAAAAAAACGAGAAATGAGATTATCAGAATAAAAATATACCTACCTATATAATAATAATATCGCCTTATTATACTGCCCGATTAGGACTATTAAGTCCCATTATTTCCCAGCAGTAAGCCCAAACATATTATTATGTGGTAAAAATCCCAAATGGGAGGAAAATTTTCAGTCCCGGCGGGTTTCGAACCCCGAGTCCCGCGACTTCGTAATCTCTGGATTCACAAGTGCCGCCTTTACCACTGAGCACCGGACAGACCAATGATGCGGTTTTTGAATGACGCTTCATATTGATTGAAACATACTTGTTGGAAATTTATTTAATGTAAGTAATAGTTGAAAATTCGTAAATTAATGTTTGAAATACGTCGAACTAATAAATGGACTCGTAACCTCGAGGTCGGAGTTCGAATCTGATACGTCACCATGTGATTGAAACCATCGAAGGAAAATAATAATTTACTTTCTCTCTCTAAAAACAATTTTACAACAAACATTATTGAGTTTAATTATTAAAATATTTGCATTTCTTTAAATAAACTATATTAAGAACAGTTTAGACATCTTGTTAAAAAAAAAAAATATAGTGGTTGAAAATTCTAAATCATTATTAATGTTCAAAAAAAGCGCACGAATACTCGTGGTCCAGCCCGCTTGTCATGCGTGCGGAAGGTCCCCTTCGACCCCCCGCCGACAAAAAATTCATTCAAAATTTGAATTACATTGTTTTAAGGGATACCTTCCGTCCTCGTGTTGACCCAGCCCTAAATGGGGAACTATGTGTCCCCTTTTTCGCCCATCAGAGGGAGGCTACTACGGGATGGGGCAGGCTCAACCAGACCACAAGCGTCTCATACCCTTTTTCATGTCTACGAAATAAAAAAGGCTCTAAAACACTCACAATATTCTATTTATTCTATTTAAAAAAACTAAAAAAACTCTCGTTCGCACCGAATTAAGCAACGTCACAATATTAATATAGTGGAATTTTAAAACTAGTGGAATTTATAGAAGAGTAAATGGGTACGAAAGCTTAAATTAAAAAAAGTAACCAAAATGTAGCAAAAAAAGTTATCATATTTGTGAATCACTTTCGTATATCACAACTTACCAAACTCCTTCCTAAATCCAGCCTGGAACCGGGACTTGAACCACCGACCTCCAGTTAAAGTCCCGCCCTTATCGATCAAGGAACTACCAAAATGTAGAAAACAAACCTCAAAACGAAAATAGGTTATAATAATTTTTTACTATCTGATTTTTGTAGGTACATTTTAATTTTTATTTTTTTTCTTTTTATCTTTTTTAATGAAACATTTCATTCGAAAAATTACATAAATCACTAGATACCGCACCCTTTTTCACAGGATTTGGTTTTGTTAGTAAACTTCGTCGAGAGAGCCTTTTTTTACTTTTGTCTAACAAAAAAAAAAAAGTAATCAAAAATAAAAACCCAACCAAAAAAAAAATAAAAATATTCCAAAGAATTATGGCACAGACACTTTGTGGCTCCCCAAAGAATAAGATTAGACGGAGTGTATGCATTCTATTCCGTTTCCTTTAAAAAAAATTTTGAACCCAGAGAAAAAAGATGAAAAAATAAAATTCAAAAAAAACGAAAATGGCAAAGAAATTCACAAAGCTGGAATATTTTCTAGGTATCCTACTGGAACAATTTTTACAAACTTCCTTCGCTTTTTACTTTCCTTATTTTATTGATTGATGGGAGAATTGTGAATAGGGTGGGGGTGGGGTAACTCAGGATGCGGGGTAGATGGTAGAGGTGGGGGGAACTCAGGCAGCAGGGTAGAAGTGTGTGAGGTGGGTAACAGAGAGCAGTGGAGATGGAACGGGTAAACTTTGAAAGTCGAGACCCCAAAACACTACGAGTTTTATGAGATTTGTCTATGTGTGGAATGGCAAAACGATAACCCAGTCCCAAAAACCCATCAGTACTTTAGTTTGCTTTTCTTTGCCCCTGTTCCATGGATGTGTAATATGTGGACGATTTTACTAGTCTATCTAGTTTTTATTTTTCTCCCTCCTTGTAAAAATTTTCCATTTCTCATATTCCAATTCTCTCTCTCCCCTCTCCTCTCTCCTTCTCTCAGTTTCTCCCCTCTTCTCTTTAGTCCACTTTCTCTCTCTTCCTCTCTCTTTATATCCTCTTCCTCCCTCTCTCTTTATTCCTCTCTGTTTCACTAGTAATTTTACAATCTTTTTTTTTTTAACTTTCCCTCTCTCTCTCTCCTCCTATTTTAATAAAATATTTTTATAACCCCCCCCCCCCTGACTTTAGTTGGCTACTATATCCACATTTTTTTTATTGTGCTCGATCAACCATCGGAGAGATCGACTTTGCTTTTTAAGGCATTAAACGGATTGAAGATGGTGGATTTTTTTTTTTTTTTTTTACTACTTTTTTTAAATTTATTTTTTTAAACACCACTGATATATTATTTATTGACAATTATATTTTACTCCTGCACCATCTTCAATCATTGCAAATTTAAACCCTGTCTTGTTCCTCGCAACCTTAGGGACACTGCTCTTACATTACCATTTGGTCTTGGCTTTAAAACCAACTAAAATTTGAAAAAACTGCTTTTTCCATTTGCATCAGATATTTGGATGGTAGTCACTTACTCTCTGCCCTGTCAGTAAGAAACCGTTTTCTTTCTGTTCAACTTGCCACCAGCAATATTTTTCTCTTTTAATTTTATATTTTACTTCCGAGATATTTCTCAATTTAGAAATCGAAGTAACATATTTGTTGTTTTTTTTTTTTTTTTTTTTTTTTTTTTTTTTTTCGTCTACCTCTTGTATTTCCCCCCTCCCCTTCTTTTCTTGATTAATTCCCTCAACCTTCATTCCTCTCTCTTCTTTTTTCCCGGCTGTGCACTGTATGATGATGTTATGACCTGCTAGAGAGGACATTATTTGATGATGACCCATTAAACGAGTTGAAAGGGACAATGATAAAAAGTCTTTCACATTTAGGCATTCACGAAAAGAATTGGAGTAAATGGGAACGTGCTTATGTTGACGGGGAGAAAGACTAATCTATACTTAATAAGAAGTTTCACTCCACTGACTGACTGACTGACGATTTCCCCCCTCACTGTTTCTCCGAACGGTAAGTCCAGGAAGCTGAAATTTGGTAGGTACTTTGTCTTATATCAGATGTGCAATAAGACGGGATTTTTCGAAATTCCCACACAACACCTGCCATTGGCGAAAAAGGATTTTTTTGTTTCACGGCCATGCCCGGCCCCAAAGCGGGCGACAACCCGCTAGTTATGTATAAAAGAAATTTCCGTATGTTTGACATTGAAATGTAGTATAGTTTGACATTATTGTTGTGTGTTGGTGTGTGTGTGGTTGTGGGTGTGGGGGTGTATGGTGTATGTTGTGCGTTGAGGGGGCTGGCGAAAACGGCCGGTGTAACCCCGCATATTTATAATAGACACAAAACTTAAGGCCGCATATGAAGCAGGATTCAAGTTAAGATAAGCCGACTGTCCCTCAATTGGACATATGCGCTGTGTTGGTTAAACTCCGACTCGAGGGCCTGCTACTGTCGGCTTGTCTGAATTTGGTCCCGTTTCATAATTTGGCCTAACTATGACCTATGACCTACAAACTAAGAATTTTCGAGAGTGTCTTTTTACACTTGTTTGGGAGCTATCATTTTGTGTTTTTAACAGCCGTAAATACTTCAATGATTTTCATGAACATGTACGTTTCAAGAAATGTTTTTCTTTAAAAATAAGATTAATTTTAAATTACATTCACTGGTGGAGCGTTTAACTGCCCGCATTGAATTTAATTACCTACCCCTAATTAATAAAAAAATTGAAATTTATAGGATATTTATTTAGACTGCAAGTGGGACATAGAACATTATGTACATATAGTACCAATATCTTTTCAAGGTCATGTTATTAAAAAAAAAATAAAAAAGGGGCTTTGTTAAACGTTGGCATAATGGGACACCGCTTGCGCGACATTCTAAATAAAGCATACTTTACTTAACTTTCTTGAACATTAAGTAATAAGTATAGTTCGTTATTATTTTTTTTTTTTTTCATTGGTCAAAAACCACCCAGTTTCTGGTTAGATTCAAGTCATATGTTCGGTTAAATTCAAGCATCCTTTTTTGAATTTTCGGAGGGTTAACCTTTATTTCGGATATCGAAACTAGACACACTGTTTAAGTCGGTTCTCTTCCTAAGTTAAGCATAGCTCTTCTTGTGGGACCCCAACCAGTTTATAAAATAAGTTAAGCATTTTTAAGGTAAGAAGACCCATTATTTTTTATGGAAGGGTGGTTGGAAGAGATTGCCACAGGCAATAACCCCGCCCTTTAGGTAGACATTAACTCATTCTCGTTTTGCTCTGTTTCCTTTGCTCAATCTATTTTTTTTTTCTTTATAATTTATTGTATTATACTGATAATTTTTTCTTACCTAAAAAAGCAATATAAAAAAATAGAATAAATAGAAAACCTTGTTTATACTGCCGGGTCCTTGAATATTTTATAGGTCAAATAATGGATACCAGAACAAACCCCTTATGGGAGCAAAAGGCTTGAAACACGTCCAAGTATTTTTTTTTTTTTTTTTTTTTTTTTTTTTTTTTTAAAATAGTGTTTCACAGCCTTTTTTTACGTAGCCAGAAACAGGAGCAATGTAACGCTTTGGTCTGTGTTGTAGCCTGCCCATCCCGTATAAAAACCTCCCCCTGATGGGCGAGAAGTGACACAATACTCCCAAAATTTTGGGCGGTCAACACACGCACCGGAAGGTATCCCTTACAAACAACTGAATCAAAATTTGAATACAAATTTTTGTCGGGCGGGGTTAACCCGGACCTTCCGCATGGCAAGCGAGGGCTAACTACTGGCAAATGTGCCCCTGATTTTCTGATATTCAGACATTACAATTGTCACCAATCCGCTTTTTTTTTTCTACTGAAAAACCCTCCGCTCAGATATCTAATTTTTCACACTCAAGCCGCCAAAAGGAGCCTTGTTCTCTACTTTACTTCAATTATTACACTCTCCATCCCGAGAGCTTTTTCCCCCTGTAACTCTAAACGCTTTCCCAAAGCAAGCGCGCCCAATAATAAGGATTCCCCCGAAAAGACTTGTTACAAAGTAAACGCAAGTCCAAAAGCCCTCCCCCCCCCCTCTTCACATCCCGTGGAAAAATTTTCTCTCCTGAAACACAACCAGGGCAATCGACAACTCCACATGATAGGCAAGTGTTTAGGAGGCGATTTTCAGGGTCGGCTGAAGGAATAAAGAATTACCCATTTTTAAATGTATATTCCAATAATAAACCAAGAGCAAAAACATTCCTCAAACAAAGGATCGCGCTTGCAACCAGCGCGGCAACGCAGCAAGTATCTTGGGAGTTCTTGTCTAAGGAAAAGAGTTAGACGAGATTTATTTTCTTTAAAACTGACTAGTAATACATTATTCATAAATAATAAACCCGCAATAATAGAACTCAACAAATCTTGTCGGAAAAAAAATAAAATACTCTAAAAATGTTCTGAAATGTCCTTGGAATTTCTTGGACCCTAAAGGGTTTTTGTTACTTTTTTAAGACCAAACAAGTCAATTGTTCATTTAATTTACAAATGAACGTCTAAATATTACCATTTGTCCTACGTTTCATATTTTTTACTTTCCTTATCCTATAATAAGGAAGTATTGTATTCGTCGAAAATTTGACCACCCTTTTTTCCACATTTCTGGACAAAATACCAAAAAACTTGTTTTTAGCCAATGGCCGGCGTCTTCTGGAACAGGAAACCGAGAACGGTAAGAGCTAAAAAACTTAAATTGGTATCAATTGAATTTTATATACCAGACAACCACGAATCTTTTTGTTTGAAATCGGCCCAGGCCGCAAATATTGGCCGAAGCGCCGCTCTTTAAATTGTTAAAAGATCAAAAAAAAAATTAGAGAAACCATTTTTTACTGAAAAAAAAAAAAACAAACGTGAGAATAAAGGGACTTTTTGCTCATTCTTGCAGGATAAACAAGTATATTGTTTTGAGATGTTTGTATGTATTCTATTTATTTATTTGTATCAATCTGCAATTGAATCTTGGCTTCCATAAGACGATTTTCACCCAAAGGGCCAATCCTTATGTCAAGGAAAGAGTCCGTTGACATAACTCCGCCCTTCATCAGTTTTTTTAAAAGTCAAAATTTTTCTATTAGTATAATTTTTATATATTTATTAAAATTCCAGACAAAAACTGCGAAACCGTTTTATTGCATTCGAATGAAAACCGGCCCATCCCAAAAAAAAAAAAAAAAGCTTGCAACGAGTCTCAACCATTGGAACATTTTCATCTTTACAACAAGGCCAAAACCCAACGACCAAAAATTTTGTATTGTCCATGACACCCCATACCTTTCCTTCTCCTCCCCTACAATTCAATTCTTCCCCATTGTGGCAGACACACACTTCCCTCTTCCTCCCCCTTCCAATTCAATATTTCGTTACATAAACGTTTACATAATATCGTTACATAATTTCGTTACATAATTTTCGTCACTAATTTTTTGTTATGTGCCAGAGCAAAGACTGAAAAGTCAAAAACTTGACTAAATGTTTAATAACTTCCGCAAACGGCCCGAATATTTTGTGTATTACCGAAATCCTCATACCAACTACATCTCACTTTTTTCGTTCAAGAATTTTGGGGTTTCGGCATTCCCTTAGTAAACTTTCACAATTATTTTTATTTCAGCTAAAACACAGGGTTTTTTACATTCTCACTCAAAAGTGAAGCATTTTTATAATAAAGAACGAACTTTAGGAGGGAAATACATACATTACCGTTTATTGATACAGGATGTAGGTCAGAAGTAACTTTTGGGTGTCGGGGGTTACATTACACCCGTTCTAGCACCATAGGAAGCTAAATAAGGTAAATAAGATAAGTTTTATTTTGTTTCATTCAACAAAAAGTTTTTTTTTTTTTTTTTTTCTCAAACAAGGAAATTATAATTTATTAAAAATAAAACAATCAATCCACTTCAATGCCAACTTTGTCAAATTTGGAAAAACACCACAACCATCTTCAACTTTCATACTCCCAACAGTATCTTGTCCCTCTCAACTAGAGAAACAGCACGAACAATGCAACTTTTCTTGGTTTAACCCAACTAACAATTAAAACTGTAAGGTTTTTTTCCACTTTTAATAATTGATTGCCACTTTTTCAAGAAGCATCAATTCGTATTAAGGGCACCATCCACAATAAATCAAGGGGGAAAATGAGCCCTGATTCTTCAATTTGCTCCTACAATTTTTTATTTTCTCACAGCTGCATTATTTGATAGACTTGTCCAACTTTGGAAGCATAAGAAGCTGCCTTGCATTAATAATGCGGTTGTCAAAAAACCCAGGCTTCCCAGATTCCCAAACGTCATTAACCTTGAGTTCAATCAATTCGTTTATGGTGTCCTGTCTCTGACAAATTTTCGACAAACACCATTCCATGCCATGCAGCCAACATAGCACATTCATCTCGCATGAAGTCATGTCCATGTTTGACTAACCCCCCTTCTTGCAGTTCAAGAGAGTAAGTTCATTGGTTGCCACATCCATCACAACTACTGGTAAACCATTCATTCATGTCCAATCCATTGCTAGTGCGTCCGGAACTGTGTCGGCGAAAGAAACAAAATGATCTTTCAATGGGATGAAATTTAACCATTGAGAAACATTTATTTTCAAAATTCTAGTTATGTTTCTCCTTTGTTTTTCAGGTAGGCCTTGATTAAGTCACATCTTTTTTTGAATTTATCTTCCCTTTTTTTTTTTTTCCAATAATTTTAATTTAGATGGTCTGATGTTCTTGTAATTGAATCTGTTCCATTTTGAATACTTTCAACTAATTTCATTGTTGTTGCTTTTGACTGGGTAACATTTTCC